>JAODAL010024989.1:0-59523 GCA_025379985.1 Phyllomedusa bahiana
TGGATAATACCTTTTAGCCGTCTTTCCTAGCAACACCTCTTATAATTATTCATGTATTATAGCAATCACCTCATTAATAATCATTAATAAGCATCTTTACTGGTCAGTACTAAAATCACACCTCTAATTATGCTGATTATTTTAAATATTCTTGAACGCTACTTAGCAAGCATGACGTAGTGATTCTGAAATATCTAAAGGTCAGTGGTTCTACTACACATAACGGAATAAAGTGGCTACTAACTTTATTATTAACATCTAGACTTGCATTGTCCTTGGTAAATCAAAATGTAAGTCATTATTTACACTTTGTTGGAGTCTGTGTCTGAAATTCTCCCAAACAATACAAGGACACAAGCTTCATGGAAGAAACATGTGTCATTAGAAACTGCAAAACTTTTAACCCTGTATTATAGAATTTATTAATTTCCATATGACACTCAAAAGGATTATTTCTTTGGATACTGTATATAAGTATTGTGTGGGCTGTATATGGCAGTATCATTTTTGCACTATATGGTGTTATATAAATATTTTATTGTGGTAATATTGTGATGCAGATTAGAAGTATTGTGTAGGAAATAGCTACCTGAAAATAATGAGTGAATGGGCTTTACTGTACTTGTCGCTTCTTGCATAAAATTAGCCAATAAGCCTACATAGGGAAATGGCGTGGGTGATTGATACTTTTACCACTATTACAAAAAAAGAAGAAGAAATATTAAGCTTTACCTTTGAATCCTATATTGGTATAAATATGATTTTTGTTTCTATTCTCACATATATTACCAATGTCACAGATGGCATAGACATCACAAATGTCACTCCATATGGCTCAATGCTGGCTAAGTATGATCTCTCAAAAGACAATATGGCTCTACATCACTTTATATTGGCACTGTTTTAGAAAATGTAGGGTATGTATGACATTCTTAGCAATATAGTATTCATTATTTAATTGATCATGTATAAAACTCTAAGGAGACAGGAAAAGCCTGTATAAGGAGGAGGCTTGATACAATTTAGCTAAGTGCTGTAAGCGGGGCCACTGTTAGGGCAGTAACTCTGGTACTGTCGTATGGGGCCCAGACAAAATGTGATAGATTTATTAAAAAGAACAGATTGTTAGCCTGTTTTTTTCTGCCAAACCTAGCATCTCAATTGTAAGCGTGTCCTAGTGATGCACATAATTGAAAGCCTCGGCACTCTACTCCCGACCCTCTGTGACTATTCCTATGTGATGTGGAGAAGGTGGAGCAATGAAGTGACATCATCACGACGCCTGTGCTGCTGCCTCTTATAGGCCCTAAGCCTAAGGCCTACAACATGCCAGGAGTAGTGTCCCTGTCACGGATGCTGGTAGTGGATCCGCTGGACCACCACAAGCGATGGTGTAAGCCGTACCAGGGAGCGGAGTCTAAGTAGTACCCGGTTTTCACCAGAGCCCGCCACAAAGTGGGATGGACTTGCTGCGGCGGGAAACTACAAGGTCGCTTCCACTGGCGTGACTTGCTTGCGGCGGCAGCCAAGGCAGTGCGTGGTACAAAATCGTGAGACGTAGGCATAGTCGGGGACAGGCAGGAGTTCAGGGCAGGCGGCAGAGGTTCGTGGTCGAGAAACGGGAGTGTAACGGTTCGGTACACGGTAATCAGAACTAGACGCAAAAAACGCTTTCTCTAAAGGCTGTAGGGCACTAAAGATCCGGTGGGGGCGTTCCGGAAGGAAGGAACTTATATAGGGTCAGCGACCAGCCTTAGCTGGCCCTTTAAATCTAAGAGAGCCGGCGCGTGCGCGCCTAAGGGGCGGGGACGCGCGCACCGGCCAGCAGGGAAGTCGCGGGGACACGGGAGAGTGGACAGGTAAGGTACGCCGTGCGCGGCCAGGGACACGGACCCGGCGACACACTCCGCAGCAGCACGAATGCGCCCACAGTCCGGGCGGGGGGCTGTGGACCCACTCGTGACAGTACCCCCCTAGGCTTCCCCCTCTTTCTGGTTCGGAGGAACCTCAACACGACTCCGCGGTCCAAGATGTTCTACTCCAGCTCCCAAGATCTCTCCTCTGGCCCGAATCCCTCCCAATGAACAAGAAAATGCCGTCTTCCCCGAAGTATCTCCTTAACCGCAAATATGTTAGAGGCTACGGCTTCAGGAGAGGGAGGGACGGCTTTTCTGGAAAAACGGTTCAGCACGACAGGCTTCAGAAGAGATACATGAAAAGAATTTGGGATCCGCATCGTGGGTGGGAGCCGGAGTTTATAGGTCACAGGATTAATACGCCTCAGCACCTCAAAGGGACCCAGGAAGCGTGGTCCAAGTTTGTAGCTGGGTATTTTCAGCTGGACGTATTTGACTGATAGCCAGACCTTGTCTCCTGGTGAAAAGGTCGGAGCAGGTCTCCTTTTCTTGTCCAACTGAGTTTTCATGCGAACACCTGCACACTGTAGGGACCGACGAGTCTGCTCCCAAATGGCAGATATGTCATGAACCATGGCATCCATTGAGAAAACCTCGTAAGGGAAGGGCAGAGGGAGAGGAGGGCGGGGGTGCCGACCATAGACTACAAAGAAGGGAGACACGCCCGAAGCTTCTGAGTCCAGCGAATTGTACGAGAACTCGGCCCAGGGTAGAAGGCTGGCCCAATCATCCTGGCGAGCCGAAACAAAGTTGCGTAAGTAGCTGCCCAGAATCTGATTGACCCTCTCTACCTGGCCGTTAGATTGTGGGTGGTACGCAGACGAGAAGTCTAACTTAACCTGCAATCGGGAGCAGAGTGCGCGGCAGAACTTCGACACAAACTGAACCCCACGATCAGAAACTATGTGCCGGGGCAGACCGGGCAGGCAGAAAACATGTATAAAGAAGAGAGAGGCAAGACGAGGTGCGGATGGTGACCGGGTAGAGGGACAAAGTGCGATATCTTTGAAAACCTATCAGTAATGACCCAAATCATGGTGTTACCCGAAGAGGGCGGAAGGTCATGATAAAATCCATCGCCACATGAGACCATGGAGTACTGGGAGTCGGCAAGGGTTGCAGCAAGCCGGATGGACTGTGGCGGGGTATCTTATCCCGGGCTTAAGTAGCACAGGCCTCTACAAAGTCTCTAGCATCTTTGGCCAGACCCGGCCACCAATAGAAATGAGAGAGCAACTGATACGATCTTCAAGCCCCAGGATGTCCAGCCATCAACGAGCAATGTACACAGTACAGGAACCTACTGCACAGAGACGGCCGAACGTAGGGATCTGAGGAAGGAGGACAGGTGCCGCTTGATTCAAGCGTTCGGGAGGTATAATGTGTTGGGTCTGAGGCTCCTCTCCAGTGATATCCGATGCGCAAGAGAGGGCATCTGCCCTGATGTTCTTTCCCGCTGGACGGAAGTGGATCCAGAAGTTGAATTGCGAGAAAAAGAGGGACCAATGAGCCTGCCGAGGGTTAAGGCACTGGGCCGACTGGAGGTACTGGAGGTTCTTGTGATCCGTGACGAGCTCCCTCCAGGAGATGACGCCACTCCTCCAGGGCCGTCTTGATAGCGAGTAACTCCCGATCTCCAATAGCATAGTTCCTCTCAGCCGACGAGAAAGTCTTGGAGAAGAACCCGCAGGTGATGGTCTTCCCCTTGGGACCCTTCTGAGTAAGGACTTCTCCAGCACCCACCGAAGGGGCATCCACCTCCAACGAGAAAGGCTTCTCGGGGTCAGGGCGTGACAAAATGGGTGCGGAGGCAAAGGCCATCTTCAAATCTGAGAAAGCTTTTTCGGCCGCTGGTGGCCAACACCTTGGATTAGCCTTCTTCTTGGTTAAAGCCACGATTGGAGCCACCAGCGTAGAGAAGTGGGGGATAAACTGCCGATAATAATTGGCGAATCCCAGAAATTGTTGCATGGCCCTAGGCCAACAGGTCGTGGCCATTGCAAGATAGCAGATAGCTTAGCAGGGTCCATTTGTAGGCCTTGGTCGGAGACGATATAACCGAGGAAGGGCAGGCTGGACTGATGGAACAAGCACTTCTCTAATTTGGCATACAGGCGGTTGCTGCGAAGGCATTGCAGGACCTGGCACACCTGTGACTGATGGGTCCGGAGGTCAGGAGAAACAAACAAGATGTCCTCCAGACAAACGATGACGCACGTATACAGCAGGTCCCTGAAGACATCATTTACGAACTCCTGAAAGACCGCGGGAGCATTACACAGACCGAAGGGCATCACCAGATATTCAAAGTGACTATCTCGTGTATTTAAAGCTGTCTTCCACTCATCACCCTCCCGGATCCTGATGAGGTTGTATGCACCGCGTAGGTCCAGCTTGGAAAAGATCTTGGCTCCTTGCAGTCGGTCGAAGAGTTCCGTGATTAGCGGCAAGGGGTACCGGTTTTTCACGGTTATCTCGTTCAGACCCCAATAGTTGATGCAGGGGCGGAGTGAACCATCCTTCTTCTGAACAAATTAAAAACTGGCCCCGGCGGGTGAAGAGGACTTGTGTATAAAGCCTTTTTGCAGGTTTTCACGGATATAGTCCGACATGACCTGGGTCTCGGGCCTAGACAATGGGTAGACCCTGCCACGAGGAATACTGGTCCCAGGGAGGAGGTCCAATGGGACAGTCATAGGGGGCGATGGGAAAAAAGGGTTTTGATTGTTGGAAGAGACTGCTTTCTCCGAAAAGACATCCACAGTAGGTCCCCTGGTATTTTCGGACCGGTGAAACCTGACGAGGAGGCCTTGTAATGCCGTTTAGAAGTTATTCACCCTGGGCCGAGGAACGAAAGACAGCGACTCCGGCATCGGGTCCCCAGCTACAGAACCCTCCCCGGTATTCCAGTATGAGCGTAGGGGCGTGGAAGGCTGCAACCACGGAAGGCCCAAACAGGACGCTGAGGGACGAGCGCGGAAGGACCATAAAAGTTGATATTCTCCCTTGTTATAGGCCCCACGTGAGAGGGACAGTGGGCTTGTTGTTTTGCAACGCTTTGATGTGGGATCCGATAACGTTTTAAAGAAGGCAACATCCAATCTTTATTTACTTTTTATATGAGTAACTCAATGATTACATAAAACTACAAAACTTTTTTCCCAGCTTATATCTTTACATGAGAAACAATGCCTTCATAATCAAGTGTTACGCAAGCTGACAGATCAGTAACTTTCCATTATACGGTTCTGCCCCCCATCGAATGGCCCAGTTATTAAGAGGTTAACCTGGCACTCGGAAAAAATAACCCAGACTAGATGCATGTACACCTGGGTTCCCATGATTCCCTCTAAACATCGCTGGGTAGTAATTGTTTTACACCAGCACAGAGCTATGTGGGCTACTCGGTACAACCTCCAAACCAAAAAACCCCAAAAAAACAAAGTCATGTGGAGAGACCCTGATAAACTAACCTCTGTGTCAATCTACTGTTTCTTCTCACAAACATTATACCAAGCGCTAGGAAAATTTACAGCTTAAACCTGTCATTACATCTATAATATCTTAAAAGTTGATACTGTCAATGGATTCCGGATGGTCAATAAATCTCTTAGCACTACATTCCACACTTGACCCCCCAATCCATATTTTATCTATATACTACACCATATCGCCAAAGGAATGGTTCTCAGCTATGAACAACATATTGCTATAAGATAAGGAATAACACCTGTATACAGCTGCATAATGCAATGCAAGGCACAAACATAAGCGAGATGTACTCCTAAAATATAGTGTACATAACGAAGATCAGGTAACCAGGAAATAATCCAATCCCACCATTTACCATTACTACTGTTGATGTGAACTGATCTCCTGGATCTGCAAATCTGGCTATGATCTGACAAGTTCAAAGCAAACACCTATTCTGAAACTCTTGTATCCATGGTGGTGAATTAATAACAAATACTCTATACTGCTCTTATTCTGTAAAAAATCTTTTGATAACTTTTGTATATATCTAGATACTATAGCTCTTCTTAGGCTCTACTGTAGTTATTTATTGATCTTTCTACCAGGCAAGATAATCCGTCCACTTAAAGCCTTTAGCACCTATGCATGCTACGACATGGGATCCTAAAAGCATAAGGGTTAACCCTAAGAATTTCTGACTGACAAGGTGGACACTAAATGGTCAATAAATTCCACCAACTCTTGACATTCAGAATCCAATATCATTTTTCATTTAGATATGGCCCCCCTTTTTTCACCTCCTTATTTTTATTTGCTGACATTTCTCTTCTTATTTTGATGATAATCATTTGATAGCATAATTCAGCGATTGCAAATATTTTGAGTCTATATATCATATCTTTCAGCAAGGAATCTCTACAAGCACAGTAATAACAGCATAATATGAATGGGATGTATAATTCTGGATTCACATACTCGTCTTCGAATCTCCTTATCTTGGACAGACCCCCCCTATAAATTTTGTCCATAGTTGCAAAGGGGTGGTACAGCTACCATCAGCCTCTAGTATATCAGTAGCACAGCATTTTTGTTCTACATAAATGTTCATCAATTGTTCCACAATAAAGATTCTGTTTAATTCTCCATAATGTCCCACCCATAGTCTCCTTGACGACTTCCCTCTCTTTGTTGATGAAAGAAGGGTAATAACAGAGACCATAAGGACCAATGCCTGCAATACCATCAACCACCGTCTCCAAGTGTTGTATTGGATACTGAAAAGAAATAACAGACCTTATTATTCACTAAGATAACCATCTGTTTCCCACTTTTCTTCTCCGTGGTTTCTCACTACAATTTTCCCCCTAGCAATAACTTCTACAGGCTCCTGGAGGGCCTTTATCCCTCGGTTTTTTACCCAAATTCTTGCCTATCATAAATAGTGAGTGACCCAAAATATATTTCCACTCATACTGGAGTGCACATATCACAGCTGTTATAAACTAATAAGCACTCGATTCTTTTTTTCTTTTTTTTTTCTTTTCCCCTTTTTTCCTCAACAATTATCTTCTCAGATAAACATATAGTAAATGGATCCGCCCACTCCATCCTTATGGGCCTAGTACTGAACACAGTCAACCATTTTAACTGCTTCTAAACCAAAGTTCTGAAACAACTGTTCCTGCCCTCTCCAAATATTCTTTCACTGGATATTAAGCATAAAAACCCCTATACCTACTTCTATGTCAGAAATCCCTCGACTACATCATGGCATCCTTATTTAACCAATTAACTCTTCTTCATTTAATTAATATTGTGTCCTAAGTATTCTTCCCTTGTGTTTTTACTCAGAGCCTTTTCCTTATATAGAACAGTTAACATGCAACAGAAGAAAAGGACCAGCTATCATGCAATAGTGACCATTTAGTATTCAACAGTTATGTCCTGCAATGCGCAATAGTACATCGACAAACAAAAAAAAACATGAAACAAACAACACATCACAGGGCCCATCACATCACACCCATGGGTTCACATCACACTGACTGGGGAAACGCATTGGTGTCTCCCCTTTAACACGAAAGGAATTTCTTTGTTAACTCTTTATAAATTGAGCTCCAAACAAAAGATTATCCAATAAGGAATGCAATTGGTGTTGACATTTGAACGACTTTGAACTAAAATCAAATTTTTTAACCAAAAACTAGTTAGTTACTTCACCAAATACACTCAGGTTATAACTTATCTGTTTCCCGGCTTGATTTCAACAAGTGATAGCGCTGATGATTTATTAGATTTTTATTGATCACTAAAATCTTTTTTGTTTTCCACTCCGTGCAAATAAACAGAAAGTTTAATCACACCGTTCCCAGACAATTCAAACGTTCGGGGAAGGGAAAACAAACATTAGCAAAAAGGCGTCCATAAAAAACAACATACAACAGAAAACTTTTTTCAAAAAACTAAAATGTGTTCACAATGCAAATGATCAAAATGCGGCTCAGTAAATATCACGTGGATTTATCTTTTTTAACAAAAGGCTATTAAGTATGGATTCCTTTATATCACACAACTATTAGGTCACTTTTTAAACCATGACATGACATGATTATATATGCTTACACAAGTATATTCGTCGTATGTTCTAAACCATACATCGACTACAGACGTTACCTAATTAACCTTAAAAAAAAACACGCCAATTACACACATACCAACTTTTTCCTTCAATAAAGAACAAGCAACACCAATATATCAGGGAGATTAGTGGCCGTGGAAACAAAACCCAAAAAGTCAGTCATGAAGTAATATCTCTTAAAATAAAATAGTAACCTCAGTCCAATCACAATAGCGGCCGTCTTAACTTTCCAGATTAAATATACTTTCTAGAAGTACATATCCTTGCCGTGTAATGAGCTGCAAACTGTTCTTATCTACTGACCAAATACAAGATTTTAATCCCATACTCAAGGTTATACATTCGCCGGGAACATTTATAGTTTGTACATCAAGTTTTGTATACCTATACATTACTATTCCATTGGAGGTTATCTTATATCAAAGAAGACAGGAACAGAACCATACAAATAAAGGCTTGCATTAATCAAAATCTACACATTCTCCTGGGCGGCTCAAATATTCTTGCAACACAGAACACAACACAAGAACAAAATTTACAAACAAAGAAATTCAAGACATATGACAACAGTGGACTTTGAACACAGAACTGAAACCCGTCTAAAGATAGTAACCCAAGACCCGGACATCAGACTCTACACAGTAAATTAGATACAAAAAACTTTTCACAACCCTGCTTATCTTTACACACTAAAAGTCACTTCTAATATGTAACCTGCTTGTGTTATTCTCTATAGAATAACAGCCAATAAAGAGACCTGAGTCTTAGCTATTATAAGGGTCCTCTTATATGCTGGATTGCTATTTTCCTAAAATAAAACCAGATATATCAATTTGTCCTGAAGTATTTAACACACCTCTTAAATTCTGCTCACTTGCTTTTTCACACTCATTACTTACTTTTTTTCTCTCTCCTGTTTTTTTTCCAAGAAACTAAATAACGTTCTTCATGCGGTGTCTATAATAGCATCTTAACAAAATCCAACCTCTTAAGGATTGAATGTATTAGCATTCAAAACCATGTTCTTTCAATTTTTACCCTTCTGCAAACGTGTAACCACATCTAGTGTTCCACATGTTTTATAACGCTTATCCCCTGATTCCCGTTCAATGCAATAATTGTGACCAGCTTAAGTTATTGGCCAAAAACACAGATAGGGAGCCTGCTCCCAGCCTGAAATATTATACGCAGATATAATTTAGCAATCTAATACTTTTCATCTTAAAGCGAGACAAATTTTAACACAATTTCACACTATATTCCGGGATTATGGATGGAGGGTTTCAAATTCCAGACTATTGGGAATGTTGCTAAGAAATTTTGACTAATAAGGACAGGAGGTCACTATCAACACTGCTTCCCTTAATCAGAAAAACCATTTTGCCATGCGTTTTTACACCATATGTCCGGATATAGAAATTTGCTATAAACTCTGCCTTTTAAGGTCCATGATGTCGCTATCAACACTCCCTTAATCAGAAAAACCCTTTTTTCCATGTGTTTACACCATATTCTGATATTCTGAATTTTGCTAAAATCTGCTTTTAAGGTCAGAAGGTCGATAATCAACACTCCCTTAATCAGAAAATTCCATTATCCCATGTGTTTTTACACCGATTCTATATTCCTGGAATTATCGAATTTTGCTAAAATGCTGCTTTTTAAGGTCAGGAGGTCGCTATCAACACTCCCTTAATCCAAGAAAAACCCTTTTGCCATGTGTTTTAACACCATTTTTCCGGATTATTGGAATTTTGCTACAAATCTCTGCTTTTTTAAGGTCAGGAGTCCTATCAACACCCCTTAATCAGTAAAAACTTTTTCTAATGTGTTTCACAACAACCACCATATTCCGATTATCGGAATTTTGGCTAAAATCTGCTTTTTAAGGTCAGGAGGTCGCTATCACACTCCCTGTAATAATCAGAAAAACCTTTTTTCCAGTGTTTTACACCATATTCCGGATTATCGGAATATTGCTAAAATCTGCTTTTTTTAAAGTCCGAGTCGCCTATCAACACACCCCTTAATCAGAAAACCATTTCTTCCGTATGTTTACCACACTTCTGTACCCAAATGTTGTGCCAACTCTTGTGTGGGTCCGAATAAGTCTCTAAAGAAGAATCATACCATGCTTTATTTACTTTATTATATGAGTAACTCAATGATTACATAAAACGACAAGAAGAATATGTGATTATTGTATATACATTTATGCATAATATAATTATCAATGCAAGGCACGCATAATATTGGTTACAAAGGCAAGCACTCATAATATTGATTACAAATACTTACATCACATCTATAAATGGGTCAAAGCTACATCATTATCTTTATAAGCCATCAACTATCGTCATCCAGCTGGTAACACTGACCAGCGAAGCTAGAGAGAAAATCCTGAGATCCACACCGTGCACAGTTGCCCGCCATATACAGTTTCATGCTTTCACCAGGGCATCTTATCAGCATCATCTATCCATAACATCAGCAGGGAGAAGGGCCAGCGAGATATGATGATCTACCTGGGATCCACACTGTGGCGGAAGTCGTCCCTCTATAGCCCACAGGGACAGCTACTTCTAAACCTCGCAGCAAACTTTTTCCAGCTTATATCTTAGTGAAACCAAATGCTGCCATAAAACCAAGTGTTACGCAAGCTGACGATCAGTACCCTTTCGCAGTATAAAGGCCCTCCCTCCTTCGAATGGCCGTTCTTAATGAGGTTTAACCTGGCACTGGAAAAAACCCATGACTAGATGCTGTACACCTGGTTTCCCCAAGATTTCCCTCTAAACATCGCTGGTAGTAATTGGTTTACACCACACAGAGCTATGTGGCTACTTCAGTTTTCAACGCTTCCCACAACAACAAAGTCATGTGAGAGACCATGATAACAAACCACCTGTGTCAATTATAGCTGTTTCTCTCACATAACAATTTAACGCAATCCGTAGGAAATTACAGCTTAAAGCCAGGCATTATCATCTATAATTCTTAAAGTGATACTGTCATTATGGATTCCGGATGTCAATAAATCTCTTATAGCACTACACTGGTACACGTACCAGGATAGTGGTCACTAAGGGAGCTCCCCACAAAAACGGGGATATCACCAAAGGCTTTCTCCAGGGCAGGTCCCTGAAAGAAACGATGCTGTGATACCAGAGTCGGCGTGGATGAAGTTCCCGTGGAAGCCGTAGTCCAGAAAAGCAGGCACATCAGCACGAAATACGAGTCCAGACCAGTCTCTTCGACCCCGTCTACTTTTCCATAGGAAAAACGTCCCTTGGATAGGAGAAGGAATCACCCTATGGACGCCTCTCCGACTGGCCTAGTGCGGTGTTTCTCTGCCTGCTGGAAGGGCGATGCGGCATCCCATTGCGAAAGTGAGTCCGGGGGCTGGCCGCAATAGAGGCACATTTCTCGTGCCCGACGGCAGGACAGTTCCTAGTTCGGACAAATGAGCCCTGTCCCACCTGCATGTGCGCTATCACACTGGCCGGTAGAGGAGTGGAAGAGGAGGTCCTTTGGAATACCGAGGTCAGACGGGGCAGCTCGCGTGGCCGGGCGAGATCACTTCCTTGGCGAAGCCCCCCTAAACATTGCCGGGTAGTGTAGTAATTGTTAACACCAGCACAGACCAGCAGCTATGGTGGCCTACTCGGTACAAACGCTCCCACAACAAACAAAGTCATGTGAGAGACCTGATCACTAACCTCTGTGTCAATATACTGTTTCTCACTACATTTACCAAGCGCTAGGAAAATACAGTTAAAGCCTGGCTATTATCATCTAAATCTAAAGTGAACTTCAATAGGATTCCGATGGTCAATAAATCTCTTAGCACTACATTCCCACCCTTGACCATCCGACAATCCAGATTTTATCCTAAATACTACACCATATCCCAAAGGAATGGTTTCAGCAATGAAAACAACCATATTGCTATAAGAAGACAGTAATACACTGTATACAGCTGCATAAATGCAATCAACACAAACTATAGCGAGAAGTACCCCTAAAATTATAGTGTAAATAACGAAGAACAGGTCAACCAGGAAAATAACCAATCCCACCATTTACCATTACTCGTGTGAGGTGAACTGATCTATCTGGAACTGCAAATCCTGGCTGATGATCCTGACAAGTTAAAGCAACACCTATTCTGAAACTCTTGGTATCCATGGTGGTGAATTAATAACAAATACTTTCCTCCCCCTATAGCTGCTCTAATTCTGTAAAAATGAGCCTTTTTGATAACTTTGTATATCTAATACATATCGTCTTAGGCTCTACCTGGTAGTATTTATTGATCAGCCTACCTAGGCAAGATAATCTCCCTTAATAGCCTAGGAGCGATAATGCAGCTACTGGCAGGGATTCCCTAAAGCATATGGGTAACGCCTATGAATTTCTGACTGACAATGTGGACTCTAAATGGCATAAATCCATACCGCTTGACCATTCAGATCCTTATTCATTTTCATTATGCACCCCTTTTTTTCACCTCCTATTTTTATTTGCTGACATATCTCTATCTTATTTGGATGTATAAATCAATTGATAGCATAGAGAATCAGGCGTGATGGCAATATTTTGAGTCTATATATATATCTTCAGCAAGGATATCCACTCAAGGCACAAGTTAATACAAGCATAATAGAAGTGGTATGTATAATTCTGGATCAACATGTGACATCTCCGTCTTTGATCTCCTTATCTTGGACAGACCCCCCCCTATAACATTGTCCATATGTTGCAAGTGGGTTGGTACAGCTACCATGCAAGTCTCTAGTATATCAGTAGCAGCACAATTTTTTGGTCTACATAAATGTTCATCAATTGTTCCAATAAAATTCCCTGTTTAATTCTCCATAATGCCATAGTCTCCTTGACTGGCACTCCGTCCCCTCTCCATGTTGATGCAATTGATTGGGTAATACAGAGAACATAAGGACCAATGCCTGCAATACCGATCACCACCGTCACCAATTTTGGATTGGATATGAAAAGAATGAACAGACTTATTATCTCTATGATAACATCTGTTTCCCACTTTCTTCCTCCTGGTTCCTCACTACCAATTTTCCCCCTACAATAACTTCTACAGGCTCAGGAGGGCCTTTATCCCTCGGTTTTTGTAACCCAAATTCTTGCACCATCATTAAATAAGTAGTGGAAAACCAAAATATTTTTCACTGCAACTGGAGTGCACTATCACAGCTGTTACTAAACTATAATCACTCGATTCTTTTTTTCTTTTTATTTTTCCCTTTTTTCCCTCGACATATATCTTCTCAGATAAACATATAGTAAATGATCGCCCACCTGCCATCTGGTATCCGGCCTAGTACAGAACACAGTCCAAACGAACCATTTTTAAACTGCTTCTAACCAAAAGTTATGGAAACGTTCCCCTGCCCTCTCCAAATATTCTTTCACTGGATATTAGCATAAATACCCCTAATACCTTCTATTCAGAAATCATCACTACATCGATGGCATCTAGTTTAACAATTAACTATTCTCATTTATTAATATTTGCCCTAAGTATCTTGTGTTTTTACTCAGGCCTTTTTTCTATATAAGACAGAAACATGCAACATAGAAAAGACACAGCTATCATGCAATATGACCCATTTAGTATTTCAACTAGGTTAGTCGCAATGCGCAATAGACATCACAACAAAAAAAACATGAAACAAACAGACACATTCACAGTTGCCCATCACACTCACACCCATGGGTTCAACATCACCACTGACTGGGGAAACGCATTGGTTGTCTCCCTTAACACAAAGGAATTCTTTGTTTAACTCTTTTATAAATTGGAGCACCAAACAAAAGATTATCCAATAAGGAATGCACAGTTGTGTTACATTTGGGAACACGTTGAACTAAAATCAAATTTTTAACCAAATACCTAGTATGATACTACCAAATACACTCAGGGTTAACTTTTCTGTGCCCCGGGGCTTGAATTTCAACAATGATAGCGCTGATGACTTTTATTAGATTTTATTTGATCACAAGAAAACTTTTTTTTTTTTTTTCCACTCCTGCAAATAAACAGATAGTTATCACAACCTTCCCAGACAATTCAACGTTCGGGGGAAGGGAAAACAGAACATTAGCAAAATGGCGTCCTATAAAAACAACAGTGCAACAAAAACTTTTTCAAAAACAAAAATGTGTGCACAATGCAAATTAGATCAAAATGAGCTCAGTAAATAGCACGTGGAGATTATCTTTAACAAAAGGCTATTTAAGAGTATATCTTTATATCACAACTATAGGCATCTTTTAAACCAACATGACATTAATTATATATGCTTACACAAGTATGATTCTCTATGTTCCAATACATCTGTCTACCTAGACTGTTACCTAATTACTGTAAAAACAAAACACTCAATTACACACATACACCTTTTTCACCTTCAATAAAGAACAATCAACCCAATATATCATGAGATTTGCCTGGAACAAACCCAAAATGTCAGTCCATAAGTAATATCTCTTAAAATAATTAGTAACCTCAGTCCAGTGTCACAATAGTCGGGGCCGTCTTAACTTTCCAGATGTAAATATACTTTCTAGAAGTACATAACCTTTGCCGGTAATGAGCTGCAAACTGTTCTTATCTACTGACCAAAGACAAGAATTTTATCCATCTCAAGGCTATACATTCCCGTGGGAACATATATAGGTTGTACATCAAGTTTTGTATACCTATACATTTAACTATTCCATTGGGAGGTACTATATCAAAGAGACAGGACAGAACCATACAAATAAATGCTGCATTGTCAAAATCTACACATTCTCCTGCGGCTCAAATATTCTTGCAACACAGAACACAACACAAGAACAAATTTACAAACAAAGAAATTCAAACATATGACAACATTTGACTTTGAACACAGAACTGAACCCGTCTAAGATAGTACTCATAGACCGGGACTCAGACTCTACACATTAATTTAGAACAAAAACTTTCACACTGCATATCTTTACACATACAAATCACATCTAATATGTATACGCTGCAGCATGTGTTTTCTCTAGAGATAACAATTCCAGATAGAAGAGAACCTGAGTCCTTAGCTATTAGTAAGTCCCTTATATGCTGGATTGCCATTTTCCTAAAATAAAAAATGATATAGCAATTTGTCCTATGAATTTAACGACACCTCTTAATTTCTATCTCACTTGCTTTTTTTCACACTACTACATTACTTTACTTTTTTTTTTTTCTCTCTCTGTTTTTTTTTTCCAAGAACAAAATAACGTTCTTCCATCTTCATTCTGTTTCCTATAAGCACGTCACAAAATCCAACCTCTAAGAATTTGAATGTAGTAGCATTCATTCCTTGTTCCTTTCAATTTTTTTACACTTTGCAACGTGTAACCACATCAGTATGGCTTTCCACATGTTTTATAACGCTTCTCCCCTGATTTCACTCAATGCAAAATATTGTGACCACTTATTGGCCAAAACACAATAGGGAGCCTGCTCCCAGCCTAAATATTAACAGATATATTTACAATCTCTTTCTTCTTAAAGCAGACAAATTTACACAATTTCACTCTATAAATCCGGATTAATGGATGGAGGTTCAAAATTCCAGACTATTGGAATGTTGCTAAAATTTTGACTAATAAGGTCAGGAGTCCACTATCAACACTCCCATTAATCAAAAAAACCTTTGCCATGTGGCGTTTTAAACACCATATACCTGATTATCGAAATTGCTAAAATCAGCCTTTTAAGGTCAGGAGGTCGCTAACAACACACCCCTTAAATCAGAAAAAACCCTTTTTTCCATGTGTTACACCATATTCTGGATTATCGGAATTTTATGCTAAAAATCTGCTGTTTTAAGTCAGAAGGGTCGCTTATCAACACTTCCCTTAAATCAAGAAAATCCTTATCCAGTGTTTTACACCATATTCCTGATTATCGGAAATTTTGCTAAAATCGCTTTTTAAGGTTCAGAGGTCGCTATCAACACTCCCTTAATCAGAAAACCTTTTGCCATGGTGTTTTATACAACCATTTTTCCCGGGATATCGGAATTTTTGCTAAAATCTTCTTTTTAAGGTCATGAGGTCGCTATCAACACTCCCGCTAACAGTAAAAAAAAACTATTTTCTATGTGTTTCACACCGAAATTCCCGGATTATCGGAATTTTGTTGCAAAATCTGCTTTTAGGTCAGGAGGTGCGCAATCAACACTCCCGTTAATCAGAAAAGTACCTTTTTTTCCATGTGTTTTACACCGATATTCCGATTAATCGGAAATTTTGCTAAATCTGCTTTTAAAGTCAGAGGTCGCTATCAACACTCCCTTAATTCCGAAAAACCTTCTGCCTTAATGTTTAATCACTTCTGGTACCAAATTTGTGCCAACTCTTTGTGTGGGTCCGATAACGTCTCAAGCAGACATCATCCATTCATTATTTACTTATATTATATGAGTAACTCAATGATTACATAAAACTACAAGAAGATAGAGTGATATTGTAATATACTTTTGCAATATATAGATTAATAAAGGCAAGGCACTCATAATATTGGTTACAAAAGGAAAGCACGCATAGATAGAGATTACAAATACTTACATCACATCTATAAATGGGCTCAAAGCCTTCATCAGGAATGCTATATAAGCTCATCTATCGGCCATCATCTGTAACACGGACCATGCGAAGATTAGATGGGGTGGGGAGAGGGGTGGTGTGGGAGATAATCCTTAGATCCACACCGTTGCATCAGGTGCCCCCATATACAGGTTCAAGCTTTCACCATGGCATCTTATCAGCATCATCAATCCATCAAAGCATCACTTGAGAAATGGTGTGCCAGCGAAAATAGGGAGATCTACCTGTCTCCACACTGTGCGGAGAGGCGTTCCTCTAATAGCCCAGGGAACAGCTACTGCTAAACCTCGCAGCAAAACTTTTCCCAGCTTAATCTACACTTTGAAACAAATTCCTGGCAAAACCAAGTGTTTTACGCAAGCTGACAGATCAAACCTTTCCATTATAAAGGCCCCCTCCATCGAATGGCCAGTTCTTAAGAGGTTAACCTGGCACGGAAAAAACCCATGACAGATCTGTACAACCTGGGTTCCCATTATTTCCCCTCTAAACATCGCTGGGTAAAAAAGTAATTGTTTACACCACACAGAGCTATGTGGCTACTCAAGTTCAACCGCCCCACAACAACAAAGTCATGTGAGAGACTTGATAACAAACCTCTGTGTTTCAATATTCTGTTTTCATCTCACTAACATTTAGCCAAGCCTGGGAAAATTACAGCTTAAAGCCTGGCTATTATCATCTATAATTCTTAAAGTGATACTGTCAATATGGATTCCGGATGGTCAATAAATCTCTTAGCACTACACTTGGTCACGTACCGGATAGTGTCACTAAGGAGCTCCCCACTAACGGAGGATATCACCAAAGGCTTCTCCAGGCAGGTCCACTGAAGACGATGCTGGTAATACCAGAGGCGGCCGTGGATGAAGTTCCCGGTGGAGCCGGAGTCCAGAAAAGAGGCACACGAAAACAGTCCAAACCAGTCTCGACCTCTTTCCATAAAAAAAAACTGGGGAAAAGTTTTTTCCACCTAGGGACGCCTCTCCGACATGGCCTAGGTGCGGGGTTTTCTTGCCGCTGAGGGCATGGGGGCAGCCATTGCGAAAGTACCGGGCGGGCCAAAAAGAGGCACAATTCCTGCCCGACGGCGGACAGTTCCTTTTGGACAAATGGCCCGGTCCACCATGTGCCTTCACTGGCCGGTAGAGGAGTGGAATGGAGGTCTTTGAATCCCGGAGGCAGGGGGCAGTGGGCGTGGCCGGGCGGACCGTTCCTGGCGAAACTCCCCCTTTCCGCCGGCGAAGGAAAACATCAAACGATAGCCGGTGGATCAATTCCTTTAGGAAAAAAGGAGTCTCGGCCCCCAAGCATCCTTAAACCTGCCGGGCAGGCCCTTTTTTTAAATTGGCACACAGGGCGGCCCGTTCCAAGTCAGTTTCGCCCAGGTCCAAACTCATCGCATAGTTCCAACCGAGGATCAACCCCGGGAAGATTCGTAGGCGGTCTCTGCAGGGATCCCGGCTGACTCTTTAAAAACCCCCCCGCGGAAATCGGAAGGAAAACCTCGGTCCCCGTAGTACCGGTTTTTCCCGTCCCAAAGAGGGGTAAACCCAAGCCCCGACCTTCCCGGACAGTAGACTAATCACGAAACCCCCTTCGAATTTCAGTGGGATTTACCGCCCCTTTAAATTTAAAGTGCATAGGCCTGGGTAAAAATCCCCCCGCAAAGTTTAGGTTCCCCTTCAACTTGGAGGGTAAGGTAACCGAAACTTGGGGAAACCCCGGTACTGGCGGGAGCCATCGCCACGGGAGGGGAGGTCGGGGTGTTGGTTAGCCAGGAGCTGCTGCGCTTGGGGGACAACTGATTCAGCGCTGAGCTTGTTGCGTAGTTGTTGCGACTGCGGCCACGATTGCGGTGAGGCCGTATCACCAGGTAAAGGCACCTTGGCGGGATCCATGACCGGATCTTACTGTCACGGATGCTGGTAGTGGATCCGCTGGACCACTGCAAGCGATGGTGTAAGCCATACCAGGGAGCGGAGTCTAAGTAAAACCCGGTTTTCACCAGAGCCTGCCGCAAAGTGGGATGGACTTGCTGCGGCGGGAAACTACCAGGTCACTTCCACTGGCGTGACTTGCTTGCGGCAGCAGCCAAGGCAGTGCGTGGTACAAAATAGTGAGACGTAGGCATAGTCGGGGACAGGCAGGAGGTCAGGGCAGGCGGCAAAGGTTCGTGGTCGAGACACGGGAGCATAACGGTTCGGTACACGGTAATCAGAACTAGATGCAAGAAACGCTTTCTTTAAAGGCTGTAGGGCACTAAAGATCCGGCGGGGGCATTCAGTAAGGAAAGAACTTATATAGGGTCAGCGACCAGCCTTAGCCAATAATCGGCGAGCTGGCCCTTTAAATCTAAGAGAGCTGGCGCGCACCTGCCGGCAGGGAAGTCACGGGGAGGCGGAAGCGTGGACAGGTAAGGGACGCCATGCACGGCCAGGGACACGGCCCGCTTCGTTACACTCCCCAGACGTCGGAGGGGCCGCAGCAGCACGAGTGCGCCCACAGCCCGGGCAGGGGGTCGCGGACCCACTCGTGACAGTCCCAACGCAGGTGGCATGATGATGTTATGCCGCCCACACAGGCCAGAAGACAGAAGGGTGTTCGCCGGAGACATGGGGCAAGGTGAGTATTATTTTTTTTACTTTTAATGGAGAAGCTCTATATACCTACCTACCTAGCCACTCAGGGGGTATTATGTACCAATCCACCAACTCAAAGGCCCACATACCCTTATACTGGGGGCAATATAAACCTACCTACTGGGAACCTTTATACTTACTCACCTACTGAAGGGGCCTTATAAATCTAGCTACCTACTAGGGGGACCTTATATACTTACCTGCCTACTGAGGGGCCTATATACCTTTCTATCTATCTAGGGGCTCTATGCACCTACCTGCAAGGGGTGCCCTATAAACCTTTATGCAGTAACAGTGGAATAATATTATTCAGTCACTTTGTAGTGGTGATATGTGGTTGTGATGTCCCGGCATTTTTGGTCCTTGTATATTGTAGTTATTGATGATATTGTTCTTGGTATACTGATTTAGTCAGTAACATTATGATGGTATCACTCACTATATGGTAGGGATATGTGGGGTATTAGTTGGTTCTTTTACATTGTTGTTATTGATAGTACTCATCTTGGTATACTGGTTTGGTCAGTAATATTATGGTGGCATTAGTCACTATATAGTGGAGACATATAGTAGTGATGTGGCTGTATTTTTTGGCCCTTGTATACATATTGACCTGCAGAATAAAGATAACATTAAACTGTTCAGTGTACAATCCAACAAAATACTAATCCCAAAAGCAATGGCACATGTAACGACACATGTTTCTGCCGGGAGGCAGCAAGGCACGGTAGGGGTTAATCCCTCTAGTCAGTCGACACACCCAGGGAGAAGTCAGGCTTATGAGCTTAGGAGTGACAGCTCAGCTCCTAATCAAGTCAGTGGGTGTGTCGCACTGGCCAATAGGTGGGCCCGGAGGCCGCACCAATCGTCTGCTGGGGCGGGCTCTGGGTTCCTCATTTAAATTCTCTTTCTCCCTACTTCCTGTGTTTCCTGTTGGTATTTGCTCTCCTGATTTCTGACCTCGGCTCGCTTCCTGACCTCGCCTTTGCCTCTGTCTTTGTACTGCGCTCCTATCTGTGTTTTTGGACCCCGGCTTGCTTTTGAATATTCTGTGGTCTTACGTTTCTTGTCATCTACATTCCAATACTGTACTGACCCGACTGTTGGACTTTTAGTTTCCCTGACGGGCCCCGCACTTAGCAGCGTAGGGCTGTTGTTTCCAGTTGGGGTCTGCCGCCTAGGGCAGCACGCCAATTAGGCAGGGACAGTGGGCTTGGTGGCAGTCAGGGCCCACTGCACCTCCTCTGACATGACAGCACAATAATTTGTTTTCTTGTGTACCCCACAAATATTTGTTCTTTTGAGGGATGAGGAGGCAGATGCTTTAGGTGTATGGGGCCCAGAACTTAATGGCGGCCCTGGCTGTGAGAGGATACTGAACCTGACTGCTGTAAGTTTGTGCACTGACTTTGTTGTGAAGGGGATGAGCCAGAGGTTGTAACATGATTGCAAATTCTGTGTTTAACCCCTTACCAACATTTGACGTACCCATACGTAAAGGTCGTGTTGGGGTTCCTGCAAATTGACGTATGGGTATGTCTTGGAGATCTTGAGAGCTCACAAGATCGCAGCATGGGACCAATGGTATATTACTGCTGGCATCATGCCGCATCACCCGCAGAATGAGTGAGCTCTGGCTGTAGGGTAATTAACACTTCGCTGTCGCGATCTATAATGATCACAATAGCGAAGGCACAGGAAGGAGTGAGCTCCTCCTGCCTGTTATTGTCGCAGTATGCTGCGCTCAGCGCCGCTGCTGATCTCCTACCTGACAGCCCTGATGCCTTACTAAAGCATCCGGGCTGTCTGGTGACATCACAATGCCTGCAGTGCATTGTGGGCATGGTGATTGACAGTGGCCATGGAGACCAGTATACAGCAGCAATACTATGTACTGATATCCTATTATATGAGTGATCTGAAGATCGCTGATACAAATCCTCTATGGGGAAAAGTAAAAAAAATTAAATAAAAAGATGTACACTGCCCTTTTCCCCTTTACAAGCGGCGATCACCCTAAAAAATATAAACAATAAATAAAGTACACAAGTTTGGTATTGCCGCGTTCGTAACGACCTGCCCTATAAATCTGTCTTGTTAATTAACCCACACGGTGAACGCCATAACAAAAAGAAAAAAACAGTCGCAGAATTATTTTTGTCTACTGGGCAGTACATAAAATGGAATAAAAAGCAATCAAAACTCATATAAACACCAAAGTGGTGCCAATTAAAATGTCAGACCATTCTGCTAGAAAAAAAAACCCTTACACATCTCTGTATACGGAAAAATAAAAAAGTTATGACTACCAGAAGACAGCAATGCAAAAATATTGTTTTACACAATAAAATCACTTAATAAAAACTATATAAATTGGGTATTTCCATAATCATCTCAGCCCAGGGAGTAAAACTAACTTGTCACAGATACTGCATGGTGAACGCTGTTAAAAATAAAAATAAATAACACTACTAGGATTGTAGTATTTTCTTCACCCTGTTTTCCAATAAGCCTTTTCCCCCAAAAATGATACCAATAAAAACATTAACTAATCCCGCAAAAACAAGCCCATAATCAGAGCTCTGTACAAAGAAAAAGAAAAGGGTTATGGCACTCAGACTATGGTGATTCAAAAATGTGTTTTTCTTGGGTATCTCGGTAATCATATCGACCTGCTGAGTAAAGCTAGCATGTCATTTATACCGCACGGTGACCGATGTAAAAAATAAAAACAAAAAACGCTACCAGGAATGCTGTATTTTGTTTAAAATGCCTCACAAATACCTTAATAAAAAGTGATAAAAGCGTCATATGCACCCCATAATGGTACGAATAAAAACATCAACTCAGCCTGCAAAAAACAAGCCCATAATCAACACCATATACAGAAAAATAAAAGAGTTTAGGCAGTCAGAATAGGACAACATAAAAACACAATTTTTTATAAATGCATTTCTATTGTGAAAAATTAATAAAACATAAAAATAATATAAAATTTATATCATTGTAATGGTACCGAACCACATAGTAAAGTTATCCAGTCATTTATCCCGTATGGCGAACACTGTAAAAATGAGGCCCAAAAAACAATGGCGGAACTGCGTTTTTTCCCCCCATTTTCATGGCCCAATGCTAAAAATACTATGTGTGCCCGAAATGCACAATACATTCCTAGATGAGATCCATGAGGGGTGTTGAATCCAAAATGAGGTGACTTCTGGAAGGTTTCACCTGTTCTGGTACTTTGGGGGCTTTGTAAATGTGTCATGACACCCACCAAAATCTGCGTTCCAAAAGTCAAATAACATTCCCTCTGTTGTACACCCAACCATGCGCCCAAACAGCAGTTTACACCCACATGTAGGGTATTGCTGAAGTTGGAAGAAATCGCATAACACAATTTGGGATGCATTTTTCCAGGATTCCTTGTAAAAATTAAACATTTCAGCTAAAATTCCAGATTGTTGGAATTTTTTTTTTTTTCATTTTCAGAGCCTAACATTAAAAAAATTTGTGATATATCTGTGGGGTCGATACTCCCTGCACCTCTGGACATATTCCTTAGGGGGTCTTGTTTCCAGTATGGGGTCTTTTTAGGGGTGTTTATTATGCTTTAGCACCAGAGGGTGTCCGCAAATCTGAAATGACGCCTAAATAAAATCGTATTGAAAATGAGACCCCCGCATTCCACTTTTTTTTGCAGATATTCCATTTTTATCCATTATTCACTGGAACACGGTAGATGTGACCAGGTAAATGTAACTTAATATTGATTCCCCAGATTGTGCTGTTTTCAGAGATATCCCATATGTGGCCCTAGTGCGCTATTTGGCTCAACCACAAGCCTCAGAGTAGCACCTACCGGACTCTGGGGTCTCATTTCCAATACAATTTTATTTAGACGCCATTACAGGTTTGCGGATACCCTAAGGTGCTAAAACTTAATAAACTCCCCTAAAAGACCCCATATTGGAAACAACACCACCTAAGGAATATATCCAGGGGTGCATGGAGTATATCGATCCCACAGGTGTTTCACAAATTGTTTTTAGCATTAGGCAAAATTTAAAATTCATTTTTTCCAACAATCTGCAATTTTAGCTTAAAATGTTTCATTTTTACAAGGAATCATGGAAACAGAGCCCCCCAAATTTTTTTTACACAATTTCTTCCAAGTTCAGCAATACCCTACATAGTTTTTTATGTTTTATTACTTTTACACAATAGAAATGAGTTTACGAAAAGTTGCACTTTTATGTCATCATAGTCTGAGAGCCATAACTTTTTTATTTTGCTGTGTACGGAGCTGTGTAGGGGATTGTTTTTTGCAGGATGAATTGACATTTGTATTGGTACAATTATGAGGTTCATATGACTCTTTGATCACTTTTTATTAAGGTTTTTTGTGAAGCATTTTGAACAAAATACAGCAATCCCAGTAGTGTTTTTTTTATCTTTATTTGTTACAGCCATCACCGTGTGGTATAAATGACCTACTAGCGTTACTTAGCAAGTCGATACGATTACATCGATACCCAGTGTGTAAACTTTTTTTTATGTTTTACTGCTTTTACACAATAAAAACACTCTTATTCAAACAGGAAAACACGTTTTTGTATCGCCACAGTCTGAGAAACATAACTTTTTTATTTTTCTGTGTACGGAGATGTGTAGGGGCTTGTTTTTTGACGTTTTTATTAGTATCGTTTTTGGGATACAAGGCTTTTTGATCGCTTTTAAATAAATGTTTTTGGAAGGTAGGTTGGAGAAAATACTGCAATCCAAGTAGTGTTTTTTATTTTTATTTTTAACAACGCTCACAGTATCAATGACAAGTTAGTTTTATTCTGTGGGTTGATATGATTACGGCAATACCCAGTTTATATAGTTTTTTATGTTTAAGTGCTATTAAAAAAAAGTGTTTTTAATGTGTAAAACAATATTTATGCATCGCAGTCTTCTGATAGCCATAACTTTTTTTTACTTTTCCATATATAGAGCTGTGTAAGGACTTTTTTTTTTTGCGGGATGGACCAACGCTTTAATTGGCATTTATATGAGCTTTTGATCGCTTTTTATTTCATTGTATGTGCTGCGGGATGAACAAAAATCGCAATTCTGTGACTGTTTATTATTTTTTTTTTACGGCGTTCACCATGTGAGTTAATTAACATGACAGATTTATAGGGCAGGTTGTTACACATGCAGTGACACCAAATATGGGTACTTTATTTTTTTTATAATCTTTTTTGGGGTGCTTGGCTTGGGAAAAGGGTGGTGTACATGTTTTTATTTTATTTTTCGTGTTTGTGTTTTACTGTTTTTCACTTTTTTTAACCTTTTCACCTTTTTTTTACTTTTTTTACTTTTCCCCATTAGGAAAATCATTTTTATAATGGAAATCAATACACAGCTTATTGCTGTGTACGGTTTCTATGGCAGCTGTCAGTCACCAGTCACCCTGGGGCTTTCCCCTGTCCTGAGCCTGCGGACATCATAGAAAGCCTGTTGGGGCACTTCTATTTGGTGCATCTGGTGTCTGAGGCTATTTAACAATAAAAACATTTAGGGGGACGTGTCTGAAAACTGTCTTGGTCTAAGACTTTTCTTGTTGCCCATAGCAACCAATCAGCGTTCCCCTTTCATTGTATATAGAGCTCTGAAAGAATGAAAGGGGCGTTCTGATTGGTTTCTATGGGCAACAAGAAAGTCTTAGACCAAGACAGTTTTCAGACATGTCCCCCTTAACTTTAAAAAGGCCAATTTCCCTTTATTGAGGGACGCAATACAGGACCTAGACTGGGAGCAGCTATTAGCAAATAATGATGTAGAAGCCAAATGGGAGAGCTGTAAATATAGTCTGGGGAAATTTATAGCAAAATGTATTCCTATGGGTAACAAGTATAGGCGATTAAAACTAAATCCAACATGGCTTCTACCTTCTGTTAAAAGGGCAATAAATAATAAAAAAGGGCATTTAAAAAATATGTTACAGCGGTCAGCATTAATATAATCAGAGGGGTCAGCATTAGCCTTTGAACATTACAAAGAGCTTAATAAAATTTGTAAAAAAGTGACCAAAGCAGCTAAAATACAAAATGTAGGACAGGAGGCCAAGGACAGTAAGACAAACCTCAAGAGACTCTTTAAACATATAAATGCCAAAAAGCCAAAGTCAAAACATGTAGGGCCCATAAATAACTGTAATGAGGAGCTGGTTACTGGAGACCAGGAGAAGGCAGAGATACTAAATAGGTTCTTCAGCTCAGTATATACTAATGAGGAGAAAGCAGCTGTTGGGGGTGGGTTCACTGCTAATGGGGTGGTGCCAGAGCTGATGTGGGTGGGCCCACTGCGGATGTAGGTGGTGCCAGTACTGCTAATACATCAACTGATATAATAAATTGGCTGAATGTAGAAATGGTCCAAGACAAGTTAAATAAACTGAATGTGAACAAGGCTCCAGGCCCAGACAGTTTACACCCAAGAGTTCTTAAAGAGCTCATCTCGCTTATCTCTGTGACCCTGTACATGATATTTAGAAATTCTCTGGTGACAGGTATAGTGCCAGGAGGCTGGCGCAAGGCAAATTTGGTTCCCATCTTCAAAAAAAAATCCAATATCAGCAGCACTCTACTAGCACTGAAAAAACAGTCAAAAGGAACGTAGGAATTATTGGAAAAGCATTTCTGCTACTTAAGATACATGACAACTTGAGGTTCTTAGCGTAGATTTTTTATCAAAACTTTAATAAGCGCATACACTGCAAGGAGACCTCAATACAGGAGGGAAACTACACTATATGTCACCTCTCTTTTGCCTATTAAGACCTCAACATTTCAGGGTGAGAAGATTCCAGCCACAAGGTACTCTGCATTTGTTTAAAAACTTGTGCTGGTGGGTGGAGTGCAAAAAGCACAAACAGTCTAGAAAAACAAAAAGATAAAAAAAAAAAAAAATTGAGCATAGGTGCACACTGGTGTGGCAGTAAAATACGAACACAACACAATATCAGCAGCACACTACTAGCACTAAAAAACAGTTAACAATAGAATAGGTTCCCACCTGTATTGAGGTCTCCTTGTCGACGGCAGATGGGCTTATAAAGTTTTGATCAAAAATGTGAACTAAGAACCTCAAATTTTCATGTATCCAAAGTAGCAGAAATGCTTTTCCGATAATTCCTATGTTCCCTTTGATTGTTTCATAGTGTTAGTAGAGTGCTGCTGGTCACAGCAGGAACAGATGAGGGTTTAAGAAAAGCTTAGATAACTACCTGAAAAAAAAAAATATTAACAACTAAGTAGCCGTATAAAATTCTAGATACAGACAGATGACAAATTTGGAAGCAGAAATTAAATATTCGTGTAGGGCAGATTGCTTCTTACCTTATGGGTTTATCAGTAGGAGAAACAAAGCTTAAAAATTCCCTATCCCCCTCCCTTCATCCACATCTTTTTCAAAACTTTGGTCCAACTTGATGGAAATAGGTGTTTTTACTAACTATGTAACGACTAGTAACTATGTTAAGGAGTGGTTCCATTTATACTGTGTTATAATTACCAACAGCATTCTGAGATCAGAATGTCAATATGGACCTTGGTGAACATACCGTAAGTTTAACCTCCCTGCTGTAGCTTTTCATTACTTTATTTTTTAATAAAAGCTTTTCATTAAACTGATGAAGAAAATGTTGTCTGAGTTCTCGTGCATGTCATTTTCTGGCCACAAGGTGGAGATATTGGTAATGAAATAGTTGTGGTGTAGAACTAGTAGCCTACAGGTATTAATTATTGTTTTCATGCTCATTGCATTAAGCTGCTGGAGGAGCATTCAACGCTGGGAAGCAGAAATCTGACACTATTCATGATTGTTAGGGCATATTTAACTGAGGCCCCCCAATACAGTATTATGATTCAGTCAAAACCTGCCCGGTAATTTGATTCAATTAGACTTACATAGTATCCTCACTTAACATATTTAACATGAAAAAATTTAAAAGGGGATAGTATGAAAGGGGTGCCACCTTCCATCGGCATCTCAGTAGTTGTGTAGACTCGTCATTATTATAAAGGTCCCACAAAACTTCCATTGGAGACACATTTATTCGCCAAAAAGTGGCGCAAAGAGTGTGTGCACCAAAATTTGGCTCAGCATCGCCACTATGAAATTGGTATGGATTGGTAAGTCAGTTTCACGCCATATTTTGTTGTGACACATTCATAAATGTGCCAGATTTTGATGGAGAACAGTTCGTACATCTGTCGGACAGGCTATTTTGGTTTGTTTTTTTGGCTCAAAGCATGTCAGAAAACATATATGGGAACACAAAGCGACATATATCAATGAGGCTGCACCCGTTTTCTGGCGTACCTTGAGTCAAAAAAATTGTAGCCCTGTTCTATAGATGTATGAATAGTCGTATGCCACAACTTGGTGCAGCCTGCACTAGACACAACACTATTGAATGCGCCAAGAATGTGTCAAAGTTTGCCGTTTAACACTCTTTCTTATATACTGCTGCATTTTACACTGAAGCTATGACCAAGAGCCAGCAATGGCTCGAAACGCGCCAGAGTTCTTTTACTTGTGCAATTACCTTGTTGTGTATCATCTTTTGGCCCCATTAAAGGACTATTTGTTTAGGGAAATTTTGGTCCCTTGTGGGGGGTTTTTTCTATATTGATTTAATGCAAAACCAATACAAACCAACACTTTGTAAAAACAAAAATATATATTTTATTTCATTTTTAAATACAATATAAAGACACCTAAAATGTATATATGATAGACATGCAACACCAGTGGTGGGATTAAACTCCCATTCCTGGTCCATTTACAGTAATACCCCATTATCCATTGCTTCGGTATTCTTCATTTCACAGTTACACCACCATCAATGTTGCAAAAAAACTTTGTTATCCGTCGTTTTGCTTCAAAAATCATTATTTCACACGACCCTTTTCACTGCACTACTTTAGTTGGTGCCGTAAAGCCCCAATCTTTTTCTCATCCCCTTACAATGTTTTTTATCCCCTCATACATTATTACATTTTATGTACTGTACTTTGTTTTTTCTGCCTCGTCACCCCTCGTTTCTTTTATCCACACACTTTTTCTGGAACATCCCCCACAGATAACGGGTTTTACCCCTTTAAAAATGATGGATTTATACATAATGAAGAGTTGAAAAATTTGGATGAAAAAAGAGTATAATAGCATACAATCTAAAAATAAAAAATTTGGGTAAAAAAGTACTTAACTAAAAAACGGAAAAAAAAAGGGAGTGTAAAGCCCAGGGCGACTTAAAAAGAACGTTGGTGCTGAAGGTCATTCAAAATAGTTTAAACCCCTTAAGCCGAACACCTGAAAAGTAGTCAATGCCAGACATTTTTTTGTTTTTGCCTCCTTCTTTCAACAAATTTTTAACTTTTTATTTTTTTCAATGAAATAGGCCTCGTTTTATTGAGACAAGTTTTACTTTTTTGGGAGAATAGGTTCACTTGAAAAATTGCAGTATTTTTTCTTATTTTGTAAAAAATTTTGTTTTTTTTTAATTATTTTTTTTTTTTTTACACCATTCCAAATTTCACACTTTTAAATTACTTGTTAATTAATTCTACGGTTTTACAGTCGTGTGGAACCTAAATGTGTAGATTTGTTTGTGTGTGTAATTTATTCACAATTATTTTTATTAAATATTTATGTTTTTTTATTTTTTTTTTTTAAATTCTTTTTTTACACTTTTTTTTTTTACTTTTTTTTACTCCCTGAAGGGAGAACGTTTTTTCATTTTTTTTTTTTTTTTTATACTTAGTAATGTATTTTATTTCATAAAAGCAATAAAATTTTGTAAACTGTGTCACTTTTACACAGGGTGTTCTGGACCACACAGTGCGTCCTGGTCACTGGGCCCAGTACACAGAAAATCTGGGGCCACTCTAGGTCCCCAGGCTGACTGTGGAGCCCCCTGAGCTCTGTCGGGTCACCGGTTTCTGATCACCCTCAGAGCAGGGGGAAACCCTTTTTATTTTGCGCGGCAACGCACCACCGCAATCAAAGGGTTAAATATCGGGTTGCGGAAGTTCCCCCCCGCCCCTGGTGTCGCGGACTGCTCTGGGATCAGGGGTGTGTAGTACAGCCCCCGATTTCCCGCACAGCTGGGGCGCCGGGCCCGCAAACTCCAAAGTGTGCACGACCCAAAAGACATCGCCTGCAGACAAAAGACCCCACCGCCGCCGTCAAAAAACGGTGCGCTGTTAAGGGGTTAAAGATACCTATCACCTCCATACAAAACCCCAAAATTTAAGAAATTAAATTATAAGCTTTTCCAAATACATTCATTGCAAACAGAGGGTTTCCCCCAGTTTTTTAAGGGAAACAGGTTTTTCTTTCATTTGTAACTCAGGAGTCCTTATCAATCGGGTTTGGGAGTACAAAAGTGCAGGGGGGGATGAGGATAGCTGCTTTGTATAGGGTCTCTAGTCCCAGTACATACAGTACAGCAGGCACAGCACACTAAGGCTATGTTACACTGCATGGACAAAAGATGACCTGAAAAACCAAAAACTAAAAACTGAGTTTTCTGTCCACGGGCCCGTCCCAAAAAGCGCTGAAAAAAACCCGTTTATTTTTGCAATTTGATTTTTGGGCGCATTTTTTACCCCGTTTTTTGCTAAAAAAAAAAGGGTTTTAGTGCAATAAACTTATTTTAGCACAAAAAGGGGGATAACTTTAATAGGGCCAAAATCCATTAAAAAAAAACGTGTTTTATTGTTGAAATCCATAAAAAAAAAGTATTTGGGCACCAAAAAATGTAAAAAAAATTATTTTAGCAACAAAGCGAGAACTGTAATAGCGGCAAAATCCGAAAAAAAGTATTTTTTATCAACAATAGGGAGATAACTTTAATAGCGGCAAAATCTGTTAAAAAAAACATTTTAGTGCCATAATCCATAAAACAAATGTATTTTTAGCGTCACAAGTGAGAACTTCATTAGCAACAAAATCATCCAAGAAAAGGATTATAGCACCAAAATCCTTAAAAAAAACTTATATTTAGCCTCATTAGAGCAAAAATCTTGAATTGCGCAAAAAAAGTTAGCAACAAAAACATGATCAGTTTATTACAAACGGTACAAACGAGGACACATCAAACACTTGTATGCAGAATTGAAAAAAAGTATAAACTGTAACACCCACTATAGTCGGGACGAATCTCCTTGGAGGGTTTTCATTGAAAAATCTTGGCAAAAAAACGACCTGCGCTTTACATAGACTCTGGTGGTAAATTTTCTGCCCTTCTCTGGCGTTTTTTAGAACATGTTACAAAAGACGACCAGTAAAAAAACAAGCAGAAAAAAGCCGTTTTTTCAGTGTTTTTAGAAAATGAAAAACACTGAAAAAATTTACTTTTTTTCTGTGCAGTGTAGACAGAGCCTAAGGAAACAGCGTGACAGAGTTTACCTGTTGCTTCAGCCTTCTCCACTATAGCACACAGACATCTGTATTACACTGTTGCTGGTGTGCACATGCTGAGGATTTACAGGCTCCCCCCTGCACTGTGGACTCTCCCAGCTCAGGAATTGACAACTGTCATCACAGTCATCCATCAAGCTGTCATGTGCAGACTTGGCCCGACTTCAAAGGTGTCTTAAAGGGCCAGCGCTTTTTTAAAAACTGAAATACAGGTGAAATGCTTTAGTTTTCCTAATGAAGCTTATTGAGAAAGTGTTTGTATTTTAGTCTCCTGTTACTTCATGAGGTTTGTCTGAAGGTGATAGGTACTCTTTAAGCCAGTATAGAATGCACCAGAATGTATGACCCTGTAAATAACTCAACACACAGCCATCACTGCTGGCAACAAAAGTGAGTACACCCCTAAGTGAAAATGGACAAATTGTGCCCAATTTGCCATTTTCCCTCCACAATGTCATGCAATTTGTTAGTGTTACAAGTCCTCGGGTTTGAATGGGAAGCAGGGGTGTGGCAAATTTTGTGTTATCGCTCTTACACTCTCTCATACTGGTCACTGGAAGTTCATTATGGCACCTCATGGCAAAGAACTGTCTGAGGAAATAAAAAAAATAATTTTTGCTCTACATAAAGATAGCCGAGGCTATAAGAAGATGGGTAAGACCCTGAAACTGAGCTGAAGCACGGCAGCCAAGACCAAGACCATTCAGCAATGTGCCCTCAAAATAACATAACACACAGCCATCAATGTCTAAACCGCTGGCAACAAAAGTGAGTACACCCCTAAGTGAAAATGGACAAATTGTGCCCAAAGTTTAAATATTTTGTGTGGCCACCATTATTTTCAAGCACTGCCTTAACTCTTTTGTGCACTGAGGTCACTAGAGCTTCACAGGTTGCAACCACTGGAATCCTCTTCCGCTTCTCCATGACGACAACACGGTGCTAGTGGATGTTAGAGACTTTGTGCTTCTCCATCTTCCATTTGAAGATGCCCCATAAATGCTCAATATGGATTAGGTCTGGAGACATGCTTGGTCAATCCAGCACCTTTACCCTAATTTTCTTTAGCACGACAGAGGTATTTGGGGCTATTATCATGTTGGAATACTGCTCTACAGCCCCGGAGGGTGGGGATCTTCTTCAGTATGTCACAGTACATGTTGGTATTCATGTTGGCAAAATGTTTTTGCTTATCCTGCTGTGTATTCAGGCTCTCGGTCTGGTTATTTGTCCATATATCCCCTGGTATCCATGTTGTTTGCATCAACCAGCAGCACAAACTATCTCCAATAAAGATACGGATATCCGAGGTTGCATCAAATATTTCTCTTTATTTTCTAGCAATATAAATGGCAAAGCAGTGTGGCAGCATATGATACAGAGGCAGATTTCCGGACTCACGACCAGCTTACGCTTTTTGAGTCCGTATAGGCCTCACTTTTGTGAGATACTGTAGGTAAGGCCACAGGTAGGTAGGTACTGGTCTATAGTTAGGTGGGTAAATAGGGCATTTGGTAGTTAGGTAAAGCCCCAATAGTTAGTTAGGCTGTTTTTTCTGCTCGTAGTTAGGTAGGTAGGGCTCTGGTAGTTAGGTAGATATGGCCCTGGTAGGTAGGAATTCTAGTACTTAGGGTCCCATAATTAGGTTGAAAGGTTAGGCCCCTGGAAGTTAGGTAGATATGGCCCCTATGGGCGCCTGTAAATAGGTAGAGCATTAGGTAAGTAGGGCTTTGTTCATTTGTATAAGGCACAAAGGATGTTGTATGAAACAAAAAAATAGAACTCACCTCTGCCTACTAGTGATGTGATGCAGTGATGTTATCATGCAGTCTGCTTTGGGACGTTCCTCCTGACATCACATCTCACAGCTTACAGTAGTTGGTGGGGCAGGGAGCCAATGACGTCCTGTCCTTTCATATTTCTCACTTTATGGGCATCATGAATATGCGCATACAGTTGAGATTACTAGTGAAAAGAACAGTCTAAGGCCCTTTTTTCACCAAAGCTGTGAAAAAAGGGGCTTCACTATTGGTCCTGTATGCCAGTACTGACTGTACTGCTCTGATCATCGCACTCCATCATCTATTTAGCCAGCCTACCTACTGATAGGTCTAATGGCCAATCCACCTCTGGGTACAGGACACCCTGTCTGACATTCTATGGGAAGTCTCCTACTGATCAAATATTTATAGCACAGCCTGACAATATACCTTGTCAATAGGCAAAGACAGACCAGACACAGCGAGAATGAGGCATGTAAAGCCTTACTGTGTATTTAGCATTTTTTTACAGTCTTTATTCAACTTCAGTATGGTTAGTGTTTGAAGATGAATGATGTTAATATCCACAAAAAAAGACATTCTTGCCTGTGGAAACGTATTGGATTATTGGCAGCGCCTGCAATTGACGCCCTGCACAGCATGCATTGTATCATGACCTATTTTGTACCGGGCATGTGCTTTTCCTTTTATTTTACATTAGTACTTACCCAGTCAGCAAGCATTATTCGTGTCAATGAAAGCTCTTATTCATCACTGTCATGTGTTCATTCACTCATTCATTTCATTTTAATATTGACATGTAATTACATTTTTGTAAGTTTTTCTTAACATTTTTATACAAAGCTTGTCAGCTGGTCTGGGAGGTTGTAAAATAGAAAATAAAAACCCACCTCCTAAACTTGCTCCATTCTAACCCAGTTCCTGCTCCAGATGCCAGTGCAGACGATGCTGCGATTAGTGGTTACATGATGCAAGCCAATCACTTGCCTCACGAATCACGTGCCATTCATCCATGAACAGACCACTATGGCCTGTAATCATGTAGCGACAGGGTCACATGAACAATGAACGTGACGGCATCATCCAGGTGCATCGGTAGCAGTGGCGGTACTGGAACAAAGCGGGATAAAAAGGTGAGGTTTTTTCTATCTTACAATCTTCCTGACCAGCTGACAAGCACAGCGTAATGGGCAATGAAGAACAACCATGCATATATGCTAGTTACTGTACAGTCTTATACAGAAGGAGATAGTAGACAGTCTTTCTAGTGTCAAGATGATAAAATCAGGTGTGGAAATTTTCTTTGTTCCACTCCTTATTCCAATTAAATGCCTCCTCCGAATTATATTATTATTATTGCTGCCGACAGCCGGAGCTCGAGAAATATGACCCCAATTTCCGTTTGGGACATGAATCTGTTTAAATCACAGTAAATTACATTCCCAAAAGAACTTTTTTAAATCACAAGATAATTCTATCCTAAAACAATTGAATTTTGTTTAAATAAACGTGATATGACACATTCCCACACTCTCCTCTGTATCATCTGGGGGGAGGAGGAAGGCCTTGAATCTCTTGCTTCTAGCAGACACTGCATCTGTCTCCAGGAAAGCTGTGTGAGAGATATCTGATAGTTCAATAAGGAGTATACCCGTAAAAGCAGTTTAACGGGGTTTCGCCGCGGTCCGGGCCACGGACCGCGGGCGCACCCGCGTTCCCCCTAACGGTCCCCGGCGGGGACGAGTGGTGCCGCGGGCCGCACCGCCGGCCGTGGCGCCACCCGTCCCATCCACTCACCTGGCCTCGCTCCCGTCCGGGCCTCGTCCCCTGCCAGCTGGAATGCGCATGCGCACCCCCTAGCGCGCGCGCGCTCGTCCATGTAAATTTTAAAGGGACAGTGCGCCGGAAATTGCCGGCGCTGTCCCTATAAAGGTTTTGCACCCACGTCACTTCCCTGCTGGATCTATGTTTGCCCCGAGCCTTAGAGAAAGCGTTTCTAAAGAAATATTCTTTGCCTTAACCGAGTACCAGACCCCTTGCTAAAGTTTTCCGACTCCGAACCTCTCCCCGCCTGCCCTGACCTACCTGCCTGTCCCACAAACCCCCCGAACCTTTGCCCGGCCTGCCCTGCCCTTTTCCCTGCCCATGACTACGATTCTTGGCCCTACTTTTCTTTACCCCCCCGCTGCACCTCGCCCTCCCCATCGCAAGAAAGTCACGTCGGGGGGACGACCGGTACCCCTCACACCGCTGCAAGTCCCCCCCCCCTTTGGGCCGGGGGGCCCTCGGGTGAAAACCGGGGGCTCAAAAATTTCCTTTTCCCGGTGTGGGTTTAAAACATCATCGCGGGCGGTGGCCCGGGCCCGGTTTCCACTACCCAGCCGACACAGTTAGATCCGGGCCATGGATCCCGCCAAGGTGCCCCTCCAAGCACCCGCAATTTTTACGCCCGAGGGTTTTGCCCAGCAGCCGGCAGCAAATCGCACAAAAAGCCAGCATTGGGGTCAGGCTTTTGCCATAATGCTTTCAGCTCCTCGCATCCCACAACAGTCTCCACCCACCCCCGTGGGTGACTCCTCAACATCACCCCGTTCCTTTGGGCTACCGGGGGGACCCAACTTCGGCTCCCCTTACCCATCAGCTTTCCCGGGGGATCCCAACCCTTTTGCCGGGGTTTCATTACCCAGTGTTTCTATCACATAGAATTTGATGGGGGAACATTTCCCCTTTAGAGAGGTTAAGGGGCCCAAACGTAGGAGCCTACTACCGGGGAAAGGGCCCCCGGTTTGGGGCCCTTTCCCCCTTTTGGACGGAAAACGACCCTGTGACGGGGAAACTACAGCCCCCCCCTCCATGAATTCCGCACCGCCCTTTCGGGGAGCCACCCGCGGCTTCTTTTCGAGCCCGGCCCTTTTGGACCCTTTCCCGTCAAGGCGACTTCTCGTGGGTGACAATCCCAAAACATTTTCCTACCCCTGGCTTCGGGGCTCACGGGGAATTTTGATGCCGCCCTCTGTGCCATTTTAAAAAAGGGCCCTGCCCCCCCCCGGGGAAAAAGGGACGTTTTGGGCAGCAAAGACCTTCCGTCCTCCCTTTATTTGAACAAAATTCATCTAGCAACTCTTATTGTAAAAGGGGGTTCGCAGAGAGGGCGGGGAAGAGCTGGGGCGGAAAGAAACTGGGCCCACCGGCACCCCCCCTTTTGCGGTTTCACCGGCCCCCTTTTTTTTTTAGCATCCCCCATTGCTGTCCCCACAAGCCTCTGATGTGGAACCCATGCAATTGGACCGGGCCCATTTATCGGAGGAAGGAAAGCTAAAAACCCTTTCCCGAACCGAAAATTTAAATGTCTCAACGGCCTACCCCGGGACCATTTCTGCAAAAGGCCCCCCTACACCCCCACGCCCGGGGAAACGCTCAACCTGGGTTTGCCGAAGGAAGGGGGTCCAAGGTGCGGGTTTCTTTCCCTCCCACTTTTGTTAAAGCCAGGGGGGTGGCTTCTGATCTGGTCCTTCGTTCCGGAGTTTCTCCCTTTCCCTGGATTCGGGGCCCTGGGGGAACTTCATCTTAGCCTTTTTTGGTAACCCGGTACTGCATACCTGTAGTCCGGCTGGAGAAGCCGCTGTTTTATTTCTTGGGCAGGGGGGAGCTCCCAGTAAACCCCATCCAGTACAAAACCCCGGCCGGTGACACCCGTGTGGGGGCGCAATATAAGGAGAAGTTTTCGGGTTTCCACGTTTTTGGCCCCTTTGTTTCCTGGGCATCCTCTTGGGGCCCCCGGGCCCTGAAAACGTCACCCCCCCTATGCTCGTTTGGGAAGACAGGCGAAGTCCTGCTTTGGGGGGCCCGGGAATGCCAAAACCCGTTGTTTGGGAAGGTACCACCCCGTGCCTACCCCCTTCTCTCCCCCCGCTTTTAAAACCGTTCCGGGCCCCGGGCCGGCCGAGTACCAGGATTTTGGGGGATGTATTCTCCGAAAAAGGGGCCGAAATCGCTGCCCCCCCCCACATCCCCTTTAAAAACGACGTCCAAATTTGCCCTTTCCCCTCCCAGGAACCGGTCCACCCCGGGGGGGTTTCAAACCCGTTTGGCCCGTGCCGGAGCCCTCGGGCCATTCCCTAAAATTCGGGAAATTTCTGCAAAAAGGATTCATTCGAAAATCCTCCTCCCCACCCGGGAAGCCGGGTTTTTTCTTCGTGCAGAAAAAGGGAGGTTTCCCTCCGTCCGTGTAAAGACTCAGGGGTCAAAATTTAAATCCCCGGGAAAAAAAACGCTACCCCCCTCCCCACTGATCTCAGACTTTTTGGACCGTCTCGGGGGGGCCCTAAAGTGTTTTTTCCCCAAGGGGGGGCCCCTGCGAGGGGGCCTATAACCTAAAACAGAATTCGGGAGGGGGACGAGGGAAGAGGGCCGGTTTAAATACCCGGGGGAATGGACGTTTAAAGTCCCTTTCGTGATCCCCCTTTGGGTTTCTGTAACGCTCCAGCGGTTTTCCCAAAATGGGTCAATGATGTTTTCCGGGATCTCTTTACACCTGCGCAAAGGTACCTAGATGACATCCTGTTTTTCTCCCCTGATTTTTCAACCACCGGGCCAAGGGGCGCCAGGTTCTGCAACGCGCGCAGCAACCACTGAAAACCGCCAAGCTGGGGAAATGTTTTTTTCCATGGGATCAGCCTACCTTTCCTGGGCAAACCATAGCTGGGCTGAAGGCCTAAAGTTTGGCCCCCCGGCAAAACTCTCTGTGGTTTTGCAAGGGCCCCTTTGTCCTTCCATTTTTTTCCCGGGCAATCCCAAAGCCCTTTCCTTTGGGCTTCGCGAATTTTTAAACCCGACAATTTATTCCCCACTTCTCCCCCCTTTTTGGCCCCTATTGGGGCCCTTTTACTAGTTAAGTTGCGAACCCAGATGTTTTTTTGGCCTCCGGGGGGCTGAAAGGCGTTTGTGGATCTAAAACCCGGCCTTTCCCCAAAAAAACCCTGCTCCTGCCCTTGGTCCCCCCTATTCCCGAGAGGGCCTTTTTTCTTTGGAGGTGGATCCCCTTTTCCTTGGGGGGGGGCGGTCCTCAAAAGAGAAGCTCCAAAGGCAAGATTCCACAGGGGGTTCTTCTAAAAGACCTTTTCGCTGGCGGGAAAGGGGGCTTGTAAACCAACCCGACTCTTTAAAACCGGAAACTAAAAAAATTTTTTGGGATCTTCAAAACGGCCCAACGTCAAAAAACCCCTTCGCCAAGCCCGGGGGTCTCTTTTTTTCCCACGTTTTGACTTTGGGTATACTTTTTCCGGGCCCTGCTGAGAAAAACGTAAAGGGCTGATTCCATCTCTCGTGCCTCGATGGGGGTGGGGTGAAGAACCCGGCACAACACATCATTTCCCCCGAACGGTTTTGGGTTTACGGGCTCCCCCCAGGGCTCCCCAAAAAATTCCCATGGGCAAGACTTACTGTCGCTTTGGGACTCCCGGGGGAAAAAAAATTCGGGGTTTGGGGGGCAAAACTCCTTTGTGGCTTTGGGCATCCCGGGGGTTTGGAAAAACCCTTTCGCCCTTTTATCTCGGGGCACTACTTGGGGGCCCGGCTCAAACACAGGAAGGGCAAGGACTTCACCCTCGGGGCCCGTGTCACTTTCTCGGAACAAGGTCCCACACCCCCAGGCCCCAGGTCTCTTGCATCCTCTCCCGTGCCAGAGATCCCATGGGTCACATAGCCCATGGACTGTTCCCTCAAAGGACCAAACCCCCTTCCTCTGGGGAAATTTGGTCATCTGGGTTGACGGACCGGTTCCAAGATGCCCACTTTGTGCCTCCCCCCGGCCCTGCCCTGCCCCACAATTGGGTAATCCCTTTTTTTCCGGCAAATCTTTCCCGGGTTCCCCGGACTGAAACCCCACAATTGTCTCCGACCGGGGGTTTTTCCAATTTTTTTTTCCTCCCAATTTTTTTGGCCCTGCGTTGTGCTCCCCCTTTTGCAAATTCAAGTTGGACTTTTCAACACAAAACCAAACCCCCATCCAAGGGCAGGGGGGAGAAAAGGGGAACCAGATTCTGGGGGAATACCTGCTCACTTTGTGTCCCCAACGTCCCGGACAACTGGACCGAGCTTTCCCCGTGGTCCGAATTTTTTCTTATAACCATCGGGGCCTCGGTTTCGGGCCGGCTCTCCCCTTTTTTTTTGTATCTAAGGCCGCCACCCCACTCCCCCCTTCTCCTCCCCCCCTGACTCCCGGGTGTTCCTGCTGTTTAACGACCAGGTTCGGGGGTATCAAGGCCACCCTTTGGCAGGAGACGCGACGTTCTCCTTTCTTCGGGGGCCCCCTGCCCTATGAAGTCTTTTCCCGGGGGACAAAAGGAAAGACCTGCCCCGACGTTTTTCTTTTTCCCCCCGGGAAACAAGTTTTGGCTCTCCTCAAGAAAATGTGGGCCCCGAAGGTCCCTAGCTTAAATTGGGCCCCCCTTTTCCCCGGGCCCCCCAATTTTCCCGGGAGTTTAACCTGTGACATACAACTTTTTTTTGGGCCCCCATCTTTTTCTCCGGGCCAAAAACGCATTTCCAAAGTTCCCTCCAAGCCTCTGGTTTTTGAAAACCGGGGTTTTCCCAAAAAAGTGACCCTTTTCCCCCGTAGCCAATTCCCCCTGACTTTTTCGAGGTAAAGGGCATTTTTGGGGTATGGAAAAAAGGGCAGAGGGAGACGTTTTTTCCCCGTGGAAAGGGGGGGCTTTTTGGACCCCAGGGAAAAACCGGGGGCCCTTTTTCTAACATCCTGAATCGGGGGTCCCCACCCTCCAGATTTTCTGCAGCCCCAAAAAGGTGGGTGGGCCCAATGGGGGGGGGGGGACTGTAAAGGGTTTGCCCGCGGTTTTGGGGCCCCGGACCGCGGCGCACCCCAAATTTCCCTTAAAAAGGGTTCCCCCCCGGGGGGGACGGGTGGGGCCCGCCCGGGGCGCACCCGCCCGGGTGTGGCCCACCCGTCCCATCAAATCACCGGCCTTTGCTCCCGGGGCCGTCCCGTCCCCGTTTCCCTCCCCCCGCCGGCCGGGAAAGGCAAGGGCCGCCCTCCTAGGGTTGTCCCCTGTAATTTTAAAGGACAGTGCGGGCCGGGGGTTGGGAAAATTTCCGGGCTCTGTCCCCATAAAAGGTTTTGCACCCACTTTACTTTTCCCCGCGGATTATGTTGCCCCGGAAAAAAAAAAAACCTTAGAGAAAACGTTTTTTCTAAAGTATTTTTTTTGCCTTTTTCCGTGTACCAGAACCCCTTGCTTACGTTTTTCCCCACTCCGAACCTCCCGCCGCCTGCCCCGACCTACCTGCCTGTCCACGGGCCACGAAAACCCTTGCTGCCTGCCCTTTACCTTTCGGCCTGGGCCCCCGACTACATTTTTGGACTAACCCTTTTTGGGACCCTCGCTTCCAAACCCCAGGCCCCACCTCGGAAACAAGTCACGTCAGGAGGGGCAAACTGGTAAACCCACCCCGCAGCAATCCTTCCTGCTTTGCCGGGCCCCCTGGGGGAAAACCGGGGGCTACTTAGATTCCGTTCCTGGCTGGCACTTGTGAACGGAAAGTGAGAAGAGCGTATGCAAGTTTATCTTTCTAATTAGAACATGGAGCTTTTTTGTAGGTCTATGGACTTATACACAATATATCCTAATGAACATCCAAAAAGAAATTTGGCCCCTACCTGTCCCAAAGACCGTTAATATCCCTGCGTACATAGTAAAATCAGTACCAGGGTACCAGTATGTTGATCCGCACTGTACTGAAGTATAAGCGCTAGAGTACCACATAATACTGAGATGTAATGAAAGAGCAGTAACAGGACATATAGTACCGCAGCTGTACTGAAGAGAAAGCACTACTAAACCACCAATCAACTGCATGGCCACCTCACTAATACAAAAAAAGAATGCCTATGGCAGGACATAAGTATGTAAACTACATTTCGCACTGTACTGTAGAGAGGCGCTACTATACCGCCAATCACTGCATGCACCTCACTAATACATGTAAGAGCAGTACAGGACATTTGTACCACACTGTACTGTAAGAGAGCTATAGACCACCAATCACTGCATGTACCTCACTAATACATGTAAGAGCAGTATAGGACATGTAGTACCGCACTGTACTGTAGAGAGGCACTACTATACCGCCAATCACTGCATGCACCTCACTAATACATGTAAGAGCAGTGCAGGACATTAGTACCAGCACTGTACTGTAGAGAGACGTATAGACCACCACAATCACTGCATGTACCTCACTAATACATGTAGAGCAGTACAGGACAGTAGTAGTACCACACTGTACTGTAAGAGGTGCTGCTAGAACGCCAATCACTGCATGCACCTCACTAATCATGTAAGAGCAGTACAGGACATTATAGTACCGCACTGTACTGTAGGAGGGCCTATAGAGCACCATCATCATTATGCACCTCACTAATACATGTAAGAGCAGTACAGGACATGAAGTACCGCAATGTACTGTAGAGAGGCCCTACTAGACCACCAATCACTGCATACACCTCACTAATACATATAAGAGCAGTACAGGACATGTAGTACCACACTGTACTGTAGAGAGGCGCTATAGACTGCCAATCACTGCATGTACCTCACTAATACATGTAAGAGCAGTACAGGACATGTAGTACCACACTGTACTGTAGAGAGACGCTATAGACCACCAATCACTGCATGCTCCTCACTAATACATGTAAGAGCAGTACAGGACATGTAGTACCGCACTGTACTGTAGAGAGGTGCTATAGACCACCAATCACTGCATGCACCTCACTAATACATGTAAGAGCAGTACAGGACATGTAGCACCACACTGTACTGTAGAGAGGCGCTATTGACAGCCAATCACTGCATGTACCTCACTAATACATGTAAGAGCATTACAGGACATATAGTACCGCATTGTACTGTAGAGAGGTGCTTCTAGACTGTCAATCACTGCATGCACTGCACTTATACAGAGGTTTTACAAGTTAAATGTGGTAATTGGTTAGATCTTCCTTAAATCACACAAGCAACAAATCAGCAGAACAGAAATGTGTGCACAGCTTTTATGACCATAGAACATAACTTTAATTAATTTGTAAAAAAACCCATTATTTTCTTTACATTTTTTAAGAGAAGGAACTCAAGTGGAAAAAGTCTCTCCTAGTCTAATAAGTGCTCATTAGTTAGTTAAGCCAGCAATGTTATGTGGTCTTGTCACATTCTCCTACTATCATCACCGGGATGTCGAGTAAAAGGGCACAAGGATTTATGGAGTGGGCTCATAAGCTAAGTCTGCTCCATACAAACTGGATTCCAGCAGTTACTAACAGCTATCACCTACCTCTAGCGGTCAGGACTGAAGATAACTCAGATCCTGCTTCCCAAAAACCTCGCCTGTGCAAACAGGAGGTACCGAGCAGTAGTCATGGCAGCCACGAGCCTAATTAAAGGGGTTTTGAAATGAAGGCATTTCATACATAAATATCCAGCTTCAGCTTTCACTGTTTTCAAAACTGGACGTGTATGATTTGTTTGAACTGCATATCATGTGACCCTGAAGACTGACATCACCATCTTTTTCCCCACAGTGTGCTCATGCTAGTCAAACAAAGGTCTGTTTATGTAAATAGTTGTGAGTAGCTGAGTGTTTAGCAGTTCTGTCTTTCAAAATAGGGGTCCTAGTTTTAAATCAAAAATTTTTTTTCTCAATGCACATACCTGATTGAGATTTCTTTTTTCTCTTTTTTTTATTTGCATTGTTTGACTAATTACTAAGGGGTACAGAGGACAGGAGTAGAATGACAGCACCTTGAGGTTGAACGCTCGCTCAGCAATGAATGTTTGATTACTAAGCAGGGGATAGACTGACAGTAGCTGCCTGAGAAGAGAGGTGATCTCTGAGCATGTGCGGCCAGGACTGAGGACGTCTTGTCACTGGTTTTATCCCCGAGAGCTGTACACTATGGATCACTAAGGTAACATCTAAAACAAACATGGCACAGAATTTTCAATAATGATGAATGGTGAAAATGTTTATTATTTAATTTGCAAGCTTCCCCCAATTTTACTTTATAGCAAAACCCCTTTAAAGCCTCTAGGCTTGCCATCTTACTACCCCAGAAGCAGGATGTAACAGGAGAGCTGTAATTGCATATTAGTATTACATAATAGTGTACAAGTGTTAGCACCTCCTAGGGGGCTTAAAATTACAAGTATTTTTTTTTTTAATGTTTTAAACATATGAATGAAAAATATTAAAAATTTTATACTTCCTGTCTATATTTTACAAATAAAAAAGATAAACAGTAAAAAAATGATAAATAATTGGTATAACCACCTCTATAAAAGTCCGATCTATTATTATACAACCTTATTTATCCCACATGGTGAACACCATAAAAAATAGCTAGCTCCGAAATTTGTATAAAGTTATCCAAAAATGGTAAATATGAAAACCACACTTGAGCCCACAAAAAATGAGCACCATACAGAGCCATAGAGAGAAAAATACAAAAGTTATATTGTCTTAGAAAATGGAAATGTTAAAGGGGTTTTGCCAAGAAGTGAGTTCCTTACCTAACAGGCTGATACTCCCCTCTAGAGACTTGAAAAAAGGGGCGTTGTGTTTCTGTGTTTAAAAAAACAAGTACCTCCTCTGTGATGTCATCACTCCACCTCCCATGCACGTTCCTGATACTCAGTCTCTTTATTTGAGCAAAAAATTGGCTAATCCACAGAGGAGAACCATATTGTGCACAAGCTATATGCATTTTATTTCTCCCTCTTCTGTGCTCAGGAGAGAAGATAAGCTCAGGAGGCAGCCTTCTTTCATTCCTTCACCAGTGGATGCAGTGGGAGAGGGAGGGGGCTGAGCAGTGTGCCAGGGAGCATCACGCATGTTTAAGATAATTACATTACAACCAGTGGATTCTCTATACTAAAGACAAAGGATCTTTCTCCCCAGTCCCTTCAAAGCTCATTCATGTTCCCTGCCATCAGAGAAGAAGTGCAAACACACAAGCGCAGCCAGATCAGCTACTGTCAGCTCCTGGTCATGTGTAATGTAAACTGTTAGGAAACTAAGGGCGTGTAAGGAAGGCTGTATCTCTCATATGATTCACTTTTTTTAATGACATATATTTAGAAAAGTGATTAAATAGCCATTTTTGGAGGATCCCACGTCAACATTAGATCGGGGCAAAGCCGCTTTAAACCAGTTTTGACCGCTATCACAGAGCCCCATTTTTCAGATCTGATGTGTCACTTTATGAGGGAATAATTTTTTTATGTAATTATCTTTCCATTTACCTTTTCAGAGAAGGTTTTCTTGTGACATATTGTGCTTTAAGTTAGTAATACATTTTGGTTCATACAATCCTTGCTTATATGTGAAAAATATCAAAATGTCAAGAAACATTTGGAAACATTTGCCATTTTCAAAGCTTAAAAATGTCTGCATGTGAGACCAATAGTTATTCCACTCAAAATAGTTTATAACTAGCATCTACCATACGTTTATTGTAGGTTGGCATCATTTTTTAAATGTCTTTTTATTTTTTACGACATGAAGGGCCTTATAAATTTAGTACCAATTTTTCACATTTTCAAGAAAGTTTACAATACAGATTTTTTAGGGAAGCTGACTTGGGTTTGAGGTACCTGTATGTAAGACACTCCCAGTAAGAACTATCTAAAAAACTACAACCCTTAAACTATTTAAAACAGCACTAACCCTACTGGTGTTTCATATGAATTAAAGCACCAAGGAGTTAAGGGGGTTTTGCCACTATCTAATGTTGACATGGGATCCTCCAAAATGGGTATTTAATCACTTTTCTAAATATATGTGATTAAAAAAAGTGAAGCCTCTGAGAGCTGCCGCCTGACTAAGATGCCCTTAGTTTCCTGACTGTTAACATTAGCTATGACCAGGAGCTGATCTTTCAAGCTCCTGGCCGCGCTTGTGTTGTTTGCACTTCTTATTTGATGGCAGGACACAGGTATGAACTTTGAAGGGAGGAGGAGAAAAAAGCAGTGGTACTGGGCATCTGTAGTCAGTGAACGCTGCCTGCTCGGAGCTGATCTTTACTCATGAGCAGATAAGAGGGAGAAAACAAAACCTGTATAGCTTGTGCACAATACAGTTATCCTCTGTGGTTTAGCCAAACATGTTTGCTCAACTACAGAGACTGAATATCAGCCTCCAGAGAGTGCATGGGAGGTGGAGCGAGGTACTTGTTTTTTCAAGCACAGAAACAAAATGCCCCTTTTTCAGCCTGTTAGGTGAATAATTCACTTTTTGGCAAAACCCCTTCAAAATGTCAACATTTTTTGCCGATTTTCAATATTAATCCATTATTCACTGGGACACTGTAGATGTTACCAGGGAAATAAAACTCAGTTTTGATCTCACTATTTTATATTCCATATGTGGCCCGAGAGCACTATGTGACTCATCCACAAGCCTCAGAATAGGAGGAACACCTAACAGACTTTGAGGTCTTCTTTTCATTCCGATTTTCTTTAGGTGCCATTATAGGTAGAGATGGGCGAATTGATTCTAACGAAGTGGAATTCGTTTAGAATTTCAGGAAAACTTCGGTTTGGAACGAAGTCGAACTTTGGGGTATTTCGCGTGAACGAAGCGTGCTTTTGATTGATAAAATGGCTGCGAGCACATGGCGTTACATGGGGCAAAGAACTCTGGGAGGAAGAAGGGCATAGCCTACATGACATGTGCAGAGATGAAGCCAATCAGAGACCGGCGGGATTCTGTGACGTCACCGCACTATATAAGTCCGAGCGCGACGCTGGAAGCTCATACCGCTCTCACTGTACTGATTAGGGAAGGTGCTGCCGCGGCTGCTAATGATATCTCTTACTCTGGTGCTCATTTTTATACAGCGATTTTTGGGGGGTGTCACAGCTTGTCTCAGAGACTGTTTCCTTAAACGTTCTATTTCTGATTTTGTGGAGTATTGGATCTGAAGTCCAATGTGCGTCCAGTGCAGCTGCATATACATTTTCATGCTATCTGCTCACAGCACATTGAACATCCAAGGGTGATCAAAGCCTGTTACTGTTGTATTCATTTAAAGAAACAGCGTTTTTTACAAAACAAATACCACTTCATTTTTGGCTGCTCAATTCTTTGGGCAATTTACATCCAGGGGTTAATTAAGCGTTGTTCTGCTGCTGTGGTGACTAAAAGAAACCGTCTTTTTCACCGGCAAAAAATACATTTTTCCTGTAGCATAATTCATAACCGAAGGTTAATTACAAGTTTTTCTCTTGTTGTGTAGCGTAAAATACATGCCATTGTAACACGCTACAAAGCTGGTACTTATTGGCTGCTCAAGTCTTGTCCGCAAATTACATCCAGGGGTTCATTAAGCATTGTTCTGCTGTTGTAGTGACTAAAAGAAACCATCTTTTTCACCGGCAAAAAAGACATTTTGCCTGTAGCATAATTCACAAGCGAAGGTTAATTACAAGTTTTTCTCTTGCTGTGTACTGTAAAATACATGCCATTGTAACACGCTACAAAGCTGGTAGTTTTTTGGCTGCTCAATTCTTTTGCGCAATTTACATCCAGGGGTTCATTAAGCATTGTTCTGCTGCTGTAGTGACTAAAAGAAACCATCTTTTTCACCGGCAAAAAAGACATTTTGCCTGTAGCATAATTCACAACCGAAGGTTAATTACAAGTTTTTCTCTTGCTGTGTACCGTAAAATACATGCCATTGTAACACGCTACAAAGCTGGTAGTTTTTGGCTGCTCAATTCTTTTGCGCAATTTACATCCAGGGGTTAATTAAGCGTTGTTCTGCTGCTGTAGTGACTAAAAGAAACCGTTTTTTTCACTGGCAAAAAAGAAATTTTTCCTGTAGCATAATTCACAAGCGAAGGTTAATTACAAGTTTTTCTCTTGTTGTGTAGCGTAAAATACACACCATTGTAACACGCTACAAAGCTGGTAGTTTTTTGGCTGCTCAATTCTTTTGCGCAATTTACATCCAGGGTTAATTAAGTGTTTTCTGCTGCTGTGGTGACTAAAAGAAACTGTCTTTTTTCACCGGCAAAAAAGACATTTTTCCTGTAGCATAATTCATAACCTAAGGTTAATTACAAGTTTTTCTCTTGTTGTGTAGTGTAAAATACACGCCATTGTAACACGCTACAAAGCTGGTAGTTTTTGGCTGCTCAATTCTTTTGCGCAATTTACATCCAGGGGTTAATTAAGCGTTGTTCTGCTGTTGTGGTGACTAAAATAAACCATCTTTTCCACCGGCAAAAAAGACATTTTGCCTGTAGCATAATTCACAAGTGAAGTTTAATTACAAGTTTTTCTCTTGCTGTGTACTGTAAAATACACGCCATTGTAACACGTTACAAAGCTGGTAGTTTTTGGCTGCTCAATTCTTTTGCGCAATTTACATCCAAGGCTTAACTAAGTATTTTTCTGCAGTTGTAATTCATATCCGAAGGTTAATTAAGCCTGTTTGTGCTTTTATATTCAGTAAAATACACAGAGTTTTTAAACGGCACATACAAGTCAATTTTTCCTGCCCATTTGTGGAGCGCAATTTATATCCAAGGGTTATCCAAGCTTGTTAGTGGGTTCATTTGGAGTCAAATACAGGGTGTGTATTTATCATATACAGATATCTTCATCAAACAGTGTCTGTACATTTTAGAACAAACAGTATGTCAGACAGAGAGGTGGCAGGCTCTTCACCTGCGAGTGGCAGTGGCAGAAACATTCCTGAAGCAGGCCCAGGTCGCAGGACAGCAAGGGGACGTCGCAGCAGGGGTCACTCGGTGAGGCCACAACTGCCGCTGCCATCTAGCGGCCGTGTGCTGACTAGCAACCCAAGGTTTCTTGATTGGTTGACTAGGTTATCCACTTCCTCCCAGATGACAACTGACAACCCCAGCCAAGAGTCGGTGGGATCGTCAGACACAACCCTTAGTTGGCATGGCCCGGGAGCGGGTCAGCGGCCCTCACCTGTCCTCAACCCGCCTCTGTCCCATCCTGTTCCCTCAGCCAGAGATCTACTATGTGGTCTGGGCTCAGCGCCACTATATAGCGAGGATGAACAATTTGAGGAAGGCAGTCAGCAGCTACTTGGCAGCGAAGAAATGGGGCCAATATCCCCTGCTTCTTGCAGTAGGCGGCAAAGTATAGATGTGGAGAATGGCATGGGAGGTCATGTTGTGAGGGGTCAGCCTCTGCATACCAAGACCGGTGATGAGGACAGCAGTGACGATGAAACAAAATAGATGATGATTTAGCCGACCGCACTTGGGAGCCGGGTGAAGCAAGGGCTTCATAATCATCAGGAGAAGAGGGCGTCAGCTTGCGCGTCAACAGCGGCGCGGGCCAGCAAGTGGGTTGTGTGGCTGTGAGTCAGCAGGGTAGCAGCAGTGTGAGGTCGGGAGCCAAGGGGCCACGGGGTAGAAACCCCCTTCGCAGGTCCAAGAAAGTACGGCACAGGGGCTCAGCGTAGGCAGGCGGCGGCAGTAGTCACTCAGTGCGGAGCGTATGGCGGTAAAAATCCGTTACTCGGTGGTGTGGCAGTTCTTTGCTAAAGACCACCCGGAGGAGCCGAATAAGGGTATATGTAGAATCTGTGGGCAGAAAGTGAAGTGTGGGCCGGGGAGCTAACGTTTGGGAACCACGGCCCTGCGTCAACACATGCAGTGTCCCCCATCTGGTGGCCTGGGAGAAAAATTTGGCTCAGATGTGGGGGTCCATCCTGCCACCACAGCAAGCAGCACGGCACTGGCAACGCATTTCCATTGCAGCCATCAAGGGGTCCACCACCTCAGAAGGGGGCTGTTTCACTTTGACATCATCTCCCGGTCCAGAAGCTCCTGCTCCTCGCTAAATCATGCGCCAGCAGTCGTTCAGTGAGGCGATTGCAAAGAGACAATAGTATGCTCTAACCATCCTAAGGTGCAGCCAGCTGACCGTCGCTCCCCGTCCAAGTTGTTGGTACTGCATCGCTCTCCCTTTCCAAAGGTTGGACCTGCACAATTCAGAAGAACTAATGGCTTGTGCCGAGCTGAAATGGAGATCCCAAGCCGTAATTTCTTTTCCAAAAAGGCAGACCAGCACTTCATAAATAGTAGAATAAAAGTGCGCCAGTCCTTGAGCTTATCGGTTTGTTCCAAGTGCACGGCAGGCGGGGACGTCTGGAGCTGTAACTACAGTCGGGGCCAGTACATGTCCTTTACGGCCCACTGGGTGAATGTGCTTCCTGCCCAGGCACACCAACAACTTGGACAGGAGACACCGTTTCCTCCTCCAACGTTTTTCAAACCTGCGGCTTCTGCGCCAATGTCCGCCTCCTCCTCCTCCACCCCCACCACCACCACCATCCGCCCACAAGTACTGCTCCATCATACCACATGTGTAAGGGCACACGGTGTCACCAGTTCTACACCTGGCTTGCCTCGGCGAACGAAGTCACACAGGGGAGGAACTGCTCCGCATCATGCAGCAAGAAATCGATGTGTGCTTTCTCCCGCCCAACTGCAAATCCCAAACCATGGTGACGGGAAAAAGGAGGAACATGGTGTCCCGCGCTGCACTGGGAGGGACGGTCCATGCGTCCTTCATGGCACATGTGTTCAATCTGGTTGTGAAAAGTTCCGAAGTCTTCCACCAATCTTCAGAAGATTCTGAAAATGGCCAGGAAACTGTGCATGCACTTCATCCATTCCTACAAAGCCAGGACCCCCCCTCCCGAGTTGCAGCGGCAGAACGGCCTCCCCCAACACACTCTGATAATGTGATGTTTCCACCCGTTTGAATTCCAGCCTGCACATGATGGACCGACTGTATGAAACAGAGAAAGCCATTAACGATTTTTTGATGATCCAGGCGGACAGGAGTACTCCCCTGTGTAACTTTGATGTCAGCCAGTTGGCAACTCATGCGTGACACCTGCCGTTTGTTGAGGCCAATTTGAGGAGGGAAAGTATTTGTCAGTCGCCAGGACTACGGATGAAAAACGTCATTCCACTGCTTCATGTCCTGGAACAGAAGCTGAAAAAATCTGTCTGGGCAGGGAAATGGAGACGGGCGACACTCTCGCGGGCCACAAAGCCCGGGGGACGAAATGGGAGCAGCATTGGACAAAGCTTTCGGTGAAATGAGGGGGATTTTCTCCCCCGGGTTAAAAGGGAAGGGGGCGGGACAGCTGGAGGAGGAGATGGAGAGAGGAAACGAGGGGGGAAAAACCCGAAAAGCACCGGGCAGATCAGTGGAGAGGAGGCGGGACCCCCTCGGGGGTCACTTGTCGAGGCCCCACTCGATTTGCTTGGCTAGTGACAGCCGAAAATCACCCCCCACAGAGGGATGACTTCGGCTCTCTACCCTTTTGGGGCCCCTCGCTAACCGGTCCAAAAAGGGAGCCTTTTTTCCCAGCTATTGAGAGGGAAGGACAAACTCAAAACTAAAGGGAAATCCTACAGTCATTTGGGCCGCCCATGTCACACGTCCCTCCTCACAGGTCACCGGGGAGGTTCCTCGCGCTCACGTACTACGCCACGGCTTCTGGGGGAAAGGGGTTGGGGGGTAGGAGCAGTACCAGATCCTCAGCCCAGAAACCTAAGTCTGGAGTACGATGAGAAAGGTTCCTTCACCCGCCTTTTGAGGAGGGTAGTTTCCAGCAGCAGCGCAGCGGGACCTGGAGGTCCCAAACCTCGGGTGTGGCCATTTGGGACAAAACTCGCCACCCCAGTTAGAAAAAACGCGGACACGGGGGAAGCCAAACGGGATTGTGGCCGCAACTTGCCGATTTGCAGGGGAGAACGCCCCCCTCCCGGGCCTATGTGCACAAGGGTGGTTTTCGGGGCGGCGGGGGCCATCGTCCCCCCCAAGAGAACCCCCTTGTCCAGGGGGAAAAGTGGAACGACTGCCCCTTTGTCAAGATGAATCAGGCGGGACCCCCGGATTTCCACACCCCAAAATGCCTTAGTCAACACATCACCAGACGCCTCAACCAAACTGTGAGAAAAAATCTGGGTCAAACTACCTACCCAGCCCATTCGATGCCCCACCCCCTAATTCCACACATCTGCTGACAGTTTTCCCTCGCCACCCCAACCACTTTCCGGGACTGGGGATTGCCCCCCCTCCCCACACTCTGTCATTGTCCACTTTTTGACCCATCTGCGCTTTCGGTTTTCGGTGCTGGACACCACACGTGTCATTGTGCCCCCTCTGCCCTTACTGTGCTCCGCCGGCCTCACCTCCACCTCGCATTTGGGGCCCTCTTGGCCACTCCGTTTTAAGCCACCTCCAGAATGCATTGTTGGCCACTGCCCAACCTCTTCTGCTCTGCTGTTGATGCCGCAACTCCACACTGTGCATTGGCCACTTTATACCTCACTCTGCTGTGTTCTGCCTTTCCCCCCACACTGTGTCATTTTTTCCACTCCTGACCTCATTTTCGGGCTGGCTGTGACCTCCCACCTCTCTGTCTTTTTGCCACTCTGTGGCCTCCCTTTTAAAAACCACCCCCAAAAAAGCAATTGTGCCACTGCCTGACCTCATGCGCTGCTCCCGTCCCTCCACACGTGTCATTTTGCCACCGTGCCCACCCTTTTTTTTTTTTCCACCCCAGAATGTCATTGTGCCCCTCTCTGACCTCATGCTGCTGCCACCGCACCTCCACTCCGTTATTGTGCCCCTCTTGGGCCCACTACGTTTTGCCACCTCCAAATTCATTCTGCCCCCTGCTACCTCATCTGCTGCTGCTGCTGTGACCTCCACTATTCTTGTGCCCCCTCGTGGCCACTCCCCCGTTTTAGCCACCTCCAAAATGTCATTGTCCACTGCCTACCCCAGCTGCTGCTGCCGTCCCCCCCACACTGTGTCATTGGCCCCCTCTGTGGGGCCCTCCATTTTAGCCACCCCAGAATGTCATTGTGCCCTGCCTGACCTCATGCGCGCTCCGGCCCTCTAAACTGGTCCCCCGTGCCACCTGTGCCCTACCCTTTTTTACCACCCCCCAAATTCAATGTGCCACTCTCGACCCCATGCTGCTGCCCCCCGTCACCTCCACTCTCGTTATTGTGCCCCTGGGCCTACATTTTTGGGCCACCTCCAAATTTTATTTGGGGCCCCGTCTTACCTCATCGCGCTGCCGTACCTCCACTCTCTTCATTGTGCCCTCCCTTTTCCTACTCCTGTTTTTAGCCACCTCCAGAATGTCATTGTTTCCCCCTCCGACCTCAGCGCGCCACCGTCACCTCCCCTCTGTTTTTTGTGCCCTCGTGGCCACTACTTTTTTTGACCCCCAAAAATGTCATTGGCCCACGTCCGACCTCATTTCGCGCTGCTGTGACCTCCACTCTATGTCATTTTGCCACTCTGGGCCTACTCCTTTTAAAAACCACCTCCCAAAAAGTCATTTTGCCACTGCCGCCTCATCTGCTGCTGCGTCCCCCCACACGGTCATTGGCCACTCTTGGGCCCACCCCCAGTTTTAGGGCCCCCCCAAAATGTCATTGTGCCACCCCACCTCATGCTGCTCTCCGTCCCTCTACACTGGTTTTTGTCACTCTGTGCCCTACCCTGTTTTTTTACCACCTCCAAAGCAAGTCCACTCTCTGACCTCATGCGCGCCACCGCACCTCCACCTCTGTTATTGTGCCACCTGGCCACTACTGTTTTGCCACCCCAAAATTTATTGTGCCACTTCTTACCTCATTTGGGTGCGCCGTGGCCTCCACCTCTGCATTTTTGCCACCGTGCCCACTCCTGTTTTTAGCCACCCCAAAATTCATTTTGGGCCCCGCCTGACCTCATGCTGCTCGCCGTGCCCTCCACACTGTGTCATTTTTGCCCCCTGTCCCTACTCCTGTTTTTTTCCACCTCCAAAAGTCATTGTTAACCCCTTCTACCTCATCTCTGGGCCCCCCCACCTCCACGCTCTGTTTTTGCCACTCTGTGGCCTACACTGTTTTGGGGCCCCCTCCAGAAAGTCATTGTCCACTGTCTGCCCCCATGCTGCTCTGGGTGACCTCCACTCTCTGCATTGTGCCACCGTGGGCTACTCCTGTTTTAGCCACCCCCGAAAAGTCCCCCCCTTGGCCACTGCCCACCTCATCTGCTGCTGCCGTGCCCTCCCCCACTTGCAATGTGCCACTCTGTGGCCTACCCATTTTAGCCACCTCCGAATGTATTGTTTCCTGCCAAACCCCATCTGCTGCGCCGTGCCCTTCACACTGTTTCATTGGCCCCCTGTGGCCACTCCTGTTTTTTTTTCCCTCCCAAATTCATTGTGCCACTGCCGACCTATGCGCGCTGCCGTGCCCCCACACTGTTTTATTGAGCCAACTGGGGCCTTTCCTCCAGTTTTTGCCACCTCCTAATGTCATTGTCCCTGCCGACCTCAGCGGCTGCTGTGGGCTGCCGTAACCTCCACACCTTCCTTTGGCCCCCCTGTGGCCTACTCCTATTTTTTGCCACCTCCCGAAAGTCATTGTGCCACGCCTACCTCTGCTGCGCTGCCTTTACCTCCACACGTTCTTGTTCCACTCGTGGCCTACTCATTTTTTTGCCACCTCCAGAATGTCATTGGCCACTCTCTGACCTCATGCGCTGTGGCTGCCGCCCTCACCTCCCCACTCGTCACTGACGTTGCCACCTGAGCCTCGCTTGTTTTTTTTTCCAGCTTTCCCCTGCCAAAATTTTAGTTACATTCCCCCTTCAGTTGTTTGGTCAGTTTTGCCCTCTTAAGTGCCCAGGGAATTTTATAGTGAAGCGATTCTAAGAGCGGCGGCAGTCATCTGCGTGTCATACTAAAACACAACATTGTATGAAGACCAAACCAAGTTCCCTCTGCATATTTAAGCATGGCACAACGTTCTACAGCACCCTGCAGGCTCTGTGCAGCCTGGAAATAGCTGTTTTTTAACGTGATTCGTCCCGAAGCAATTCAGACCGAAACTAATTTTGACGGAAAATTCGGCGAAGTGACCGAATCGAATTTTTGAGAAATTTGCCCATCTCTAATTATAGGTTTGCAGACAACGAAAGATGCTAAAATTTAATAAACACCCCTAAAACACCCCCATATTGGAAACTACACCCCTTAAGGAATATATCCAGGGATGTAGAGAGTGTATACAGGTTTTTCACAGATTGTTTTAGCAATAGACTGTAATACTGAAAAGAAAGCACCCCAAAGTGTGTTGCCCAATGTCTTCTGTCAATGTAAATCTGCAAAGCCCCTAAACTACCAAAACAGGTGAAACCTTCCATAAATCACCACTTTTTGGATTTAACAACCCTTCTAGGGGTGCATTGAGCATTTTCGGCCCACCGGTGTTCCACAGTTTTTTTAACATATGACTGTGGATTTAATTTCTGCTGTGCGGTAGAAATGACAATGATACAATTACAATAATATCAATTTTATATAGATTTTTATGTTTTATTACTTTTACACAATAGAAATGCTTTTGTACAATTTCTGTTGCCATTAGGAGAATCAACTTCAACTGCTGTAAACTTAGGCCTTGTCCCCATGGCACTGGTTTGTGGACGGTTTTTCAGACGGTTTGCAAACCATCTGAAAAACTGACCGCAAACTTTTATATGGGGCTCTATGGAAAACCCTTGCAGCAGTCCCCATTGGTTTTTTTAGATCACCGGCCACCCGAGAAACATTGTGCATGTTCATTCTTCCGTCCGGTTTTCGGACAGAATATGAACAAGTGAATGAGAAGGGGGGGGCTTTTCTCCGCTAATCGTGGCCGTGTGCGCGGCACAAAAACCGATGTAATGTAGGAGACCTTGGGCCTATGCCGATACTGACCCGGACACAGACTTCCCCAAGTTAATTTCACTGAAGTAACATACACACCTAAATTTCAGGTGATATCCAGCTATACCAGGATGCCTGGGCAGAGATCCTTCAGAGAGAACACTCAAAATGAAATATTAAAGCTTGTGAAAGTCCACTTTCATCTTTGGAATTTTTTGATTGTTTATTCCCTTCTTGTGATGTGAAATTATATATTGTATAGCTGTAACATTAATGTGTAAAATAAAATTAAGATTTTTTGGATTATGAAACGATTCAGGAATTTTACTAACAAACACTCCCTCCAAACACTCACAATGTTGTTAAGAAACAACTTCAGGGCAAAAAAGTCCTGGAGGTGACAATGAGGCCTCCACAAAGCCCTGATCTCATCATCATCCAGTCTGTTTGGGATTACATGAAGAGACAACTAGTATGTAACTGTGTAACATCCACAGAGAATCTGTGCTTACTTCTCCAGGATGTTCAGAAGAACCTCCCTGCCAGGTATCTTTAAGAACTGTATGCAAGTACCTAGAGGAACAGAGGCTGCTTTAAAAGGTTAATGGTGATAGCACAAATAGCCGATTGGATTTAGATTTGTTTTTGATAAAAAATAAATAATTAAGGCCTGGTTCAGATCAACGTTTAAACAAATTTAAATATTAGACAAACATAACACAAGTAAGTGCAAAAAGCAGTTTTTAAATGAAGGTCTTTATTAAGGGAAAAAGTCATCAAAACCTACAGGGCCCTGTGTGAAAAAGTAATTGCCCCCTAAACTTAATAACTGTTTGGGCTACCCTTAGCAGCAACAACTGCAATCAAGCGTTTGCGATAACTGCGATAAGTCTTTCACAATGCTTTGGAGGAATTTTGGCCAATCATCTTTGCAGAATTGTTGTAATTTACCCACATTGGAGGGTTTCCAAGCATGAACCGCTTTTTTAAGGTCACACTACAGCATCTCAAACAGATTAGGATTATTTTGTTTATCTTAAGCCATTCAAAGGTGGACTTTCTGGTGTGGTTTGGATTCTTGTCCTGCTGCATAATCCAAGTGCGCTTCAACTTGAGGTCATGAACAGATGGTCTGACATTCTCCTTCAGGATTTGTTGGTAGACAACAGAATTCATGGTTCCATTTATCACAGCAATTCTTCCAGATCCTGAAGCAGCAAAACAACCCTAGAGCATCAGAATACCACCATCATATTTTACTGTTGGTATGATGTTCCTTTTCTGAAATGCTGTGTTGTCTCTACCTCAGATGTAATGGGACTTACACCTTCCAAAAAGTTAAACTGTCATCTCGTCAGTCCAGAGAATCTTCTCCCAAAAGCAGGGCTGTGGAGTCGGAGTCGAGTCGTGGAGTGGATGCCCATTTTGCAGGAGTCGGAGTTGGAGTCGTTAAAAAAATTGACCGACTCCCAAGATGTATAATAAATTAGTACAGTTAGTTCAGTGCTGTGCTAAGACAAGAGAAATATGGTCTGGAACTACTGCTCCCGTATATTCAGTCTCATCACATGAGGAGTGTAATTGATGACATGGAGCAGGGAAAGCGTTACTGCAGGGGAAAAGATTCCACTCCCATAGCAAACAGATTGACCAGATTTCAGCTAATTTTTGATGTCATATTTACAATTTTTTACACTTTTTTTGTGTTCAAAAAGTTATCCATAAATATGCTTACTTTGAAAAGAAAAAGGGAAACAATTTTTTAACTTTGATTTCAGGCCCCAAAATTCTCCCCATCCATTTAACTCCTCATTTTATAGACAATCTTTTGGCATTCTACATAACTTTTCCCTTCAATATTTAGCATCTACTTAGTTCTGTAGATTCTTACAGTAACTGAATTGTTACTGTTTTTTTCGGGTGGTGGGCAATTTTTTCTTCTTTTTACTACAAATTAAAAACCTTTCTCACACCCCTAATATAATTGTGTTATTAGGTGTTTCAAGCGAAAGGTCACTGTTCGAACAGTCAGGAAAGATTTCCCAAGAAAAGGAAACAGCATCATCCAGCTCATCGATAGGTCTCTGGCCAAGAAAATTGGCCCAAACCAAAAAAATGAGCCTGACACGGGAAGAAATATGAAATGAAGTTGTCCATTCATTAAAAAGCCAAGGGGGGACTTCCAGGAAATATCAGGTCAACAAGTCACTCACAAAGGTCGTCAATTCTGACCAAAGACACAGTGAAATTGTGGGTTTTTTTAAGATGAATCACAGACGTCCTGAAAGAGGAACGTTTTCACAGGTCTGGAATGATGGCCCAAAAAAAGGGGGGGGAAAACCGGATTCAACCCTTTAAAGAACGTCACAAAGATTTTTCAAAAAGTACAAAAATGGAAGTTTGGGAAATCGGGGTTTTGGGACCCGATGAGATGAAAGTAAATAGACCGGGCTTGATGGGGGGAATAGGAAAAACCAAGGGGGGGGCGAACGGAGCGGGGGGATGAAAGTCAATAACGGGCCCGATGGGGGCAAATGGTTTGGAAGAAAAAAGCGAAAAAGGGGGGGGAAAGGAAGAAAGCTTGAAGAACTGTCGGGTTTGGGGGAGGGGAAACCCGAGGGTATGGGGGTTTTCACAGCCAAAGAGTTGGATACTTGGCCGGTCAAAAGTTGATCTCAATGCTGAGCTTAGTGATTTTTAAAGATGAGCTACTTTATATACTCGAGTACCATGTGTTTTGAAAAAGGGCGACACAGGTTTTCCAGCCGGGCAACACCCCAACATATATCAGGTTGGGGAAGGATGGTTAAAAGACAAGGAAGTAGAGTTCTGTATTGGGCCCCCATAGTCCCCAATCAAACCCCTCCAACATTGTGTGTAGGGTTGAAGAAAAAAAACTGTATTTGACCAAAATCAGTCCGCACCAAAATTTGGGGAAATTTTAGAAAGACCTGGGACAGATTTTTTGGTTTAAAACCTGCTTGAACTGATCCAAACCCAAAAAGGGTTCAGGGAGTGCTGAAAACCCAAAATTTGATTTTTAGGAGCAAAACTAACAATCCGGGACATGCAAGAACTGCAGACTAAGCGATGCAAAAATTTTAAAAAATGTATGTATAAGATGGTAAAAATGACGTCTATAAAAAGATGATAGCCTTGTTACAAAGCTGAGTGGTGGGATTGGGATGTGGAGCCTGAAATCAAAAGTTCTAAACATTTTTACCCTTTTCTTCCATGTTGTTCTACCAAATAGCTTGTTTTTAACATAAGGTTATAAAAACCATTTGCCCTTTTATTGCCGTAAAGTTGTCACTTAAACATGCGCTATGTATGAGGGAGTCGGGAGTCAGAGTCGGTGTCTGGAAAAGTCGAAGTCGGAGTTGGAGTCGAAGCTTTGGCTTACCGACTCCACAGCCGTTCCCAAAAGTCTTGGGGATCATTAAGATGTTTTCTGGCCAAACTGAGGCAAGACTTTATGTTCCTTTTGCTTAGCAGTGGTTTTCGTCTTGGAACTCTGTCATGCAGGTCATTTTTGCACAGTCTCTTTCATATGGTGGAGTCAGTCTGTGGATGATTTTGTGGGGTGTTTTGTGACCTCTTGGATGAGTCATTTCTGTGCTCTCGGGGTAATTTTGGACGGACGGCCACTCCTGGGAAGAGTCACCACAGTTCCCTGTTTTCTCCATTTGTGGTTAATGGATCTCACTGTGGAGCTTTAGAGATTGTATTACAGCCTTTTCCAGACTGATAGAGCTCAATTACTTTTTTTCTAATTTGTTCCAGAATGTCTTTGGATCTCCCCATGATGTCTAGCTTCTGAGGATGTTTTGGTCTACTTCACTTTGTCAGGCAGGTCCTGTTTAACTTCTTAACAACCGCCCACCAACTAAAGACGTCGGGTGGTGTAAGTCTTCTTTCTGAAACGATGTCTAGAGCAACAGAAAGGGTGCTTTCACACAGTGCGTTTTTGGTGCGTTTTTGATGCGATTTTTTGAATGCGTTTTTTGTGCAACAATGTATATAATTAATTGCTGTGCCTTCATGCACAAAAAACGCATCCAAAGAACGCATCAAAAACGCGGCAAAAGCGCACCGTGTGAAAGCACCCAAACAGGAGTTTTGTGGCACCCAGCACCACAGCCGCACTAGGAATAGAGCTGTAATTAGCAGCCCTGTTCCTGGAGCAGTATCTGTAAGGCTATGTTCACACGGCTTATTTTGGGACGTATTTACGGACGTATTTACGTCCGCAAATACGTCCTAAAATACGTTTCAAATAATGAACAATTAGATAAGCATTGATTCCAATGTAAAATACGCCTCGTCATTCACACGAGGCGTAATTTCGCAACGTATTTGCGGGCGTGAATACGTCCGTAAATACGATCGTAAAATTAAGTCCCCTGTCACTTATTGAGGTGTATTTTGCAACGTAAATCCCCATAGTAAAGAATGGGGAATGTATTTACGACGCGAAATACGTGACACACTTTGTGACACGTTTTTGAAACGTATTTCTTGACGTATTTGCGGACGTAGTTATGTCCGCAAATACGCCCCGAAATAAGCCGTGTGAACATAGCCTAAGCACTGGGATCCCCGATGCTTAACCCTTTGATTGGCACAGATAATCAAAGAGTGTTCCCCTGATCCATTGGGTCATCGGGACTCCTGGTAACCCGATGGTGGCCAGAGAATGTCTGAGCAGTAATTTATATGTAAACTCAAACTATGCCCTCAAAAGTACAGGCTAATTTTATTCTGCTTAGGGAGGCCCTAAACCGTATTGACTGGGACAATGTGTTTAAATATTGGCAGAACTAATAATAAATGGGATATTTTTAAAAAAACTCTAGGCTACCACTGTGAGAGGTACTACCTTATGGTAATAAAAAAAATTAGAAACAGGGAAAAACCCCAAAGTGGATCAACAGGATGTAAAAGAGGCAATAAAAAACAAAAAGAAAGCGTTTCAAACCCACTAAAACAGGAGGGCAGTGAAGAGGCACTAAGAAGCTATAGGGAAAAAAATAAAGTGTGGAAAATAAGATAAAGGAACAAAGCTGGAGACGGGGAAAAACAATTTTATAGAAAGTAAAATAACCCCAAAAAAATTTTTTAACTATATAAAAAT
>JAODAL010024990.1:0-59523 GCA_025379985.1 Phyllomedusa bahiana
TTGTTTTTTTTAAATCCCTTAGCTACACTACTTCTAGTGAGGGATTGCCCTTTCTTCCATGTTTTAGGTGCAAGGACTTTTTGCATTAATAGTATTAAAATCAGTGAGTGTTCTTGAATTTAATTTGGCCTCTCTCAGGTAACTTTGGTTTCATTTGCTGCCCCTTGAGGCTAGTTTTGCTACTTACAGACGCTTTATATTGATTGCAAAGTTTTTTAACTGATTAATCTCATGTTCTTTGCCTCTCCAGAACTCATATAGTTCTGGTATGTCCTTGATGACGAATTTGTGCTGTTATTTGTTGTTATGTCTGGTCTTGTCTTCCCTCTTCCCTCTTGTTTCCACAGCTATGTTTGGATACTTCAGGTTGTTCTTCCATCAGGGCTCGGTATGTAATGTTACCTCGGTTTTGCAATCCAGTTATATAGCCTATTCTCCTGTTAACTATCCCAATGGTTAGGATACGCTCTTTTAATGTTAAGGGTCTAAACTCTAATGCCAAAAGGAAACTCTTGCTAACTGACCTTAAGCGCGACCCTGCTGATATTATTTTTCTACAAGAGACCCATTTTAATAAGGAAGGGAACTTCAAGTTTTTAAACATTTAAATCCTAGACAGTATATGGCGTCTCAGGATGGGAAAAGAAGGCTGGGGTGGCTTTTTTAGTTTCCGGGGCCCTTCCCTTTACAGATTAATGCGGTGTTGTGTGATCCTGGGGGTCGATATTTGATTTTGGAGGGCGTGCTGAATGGCACACCTATCATCCTGTGTAATACATACTTACCCAATGTAGGACAATTTCTTTCCTCAAACGGTTTCCTTCTTCGCCTGTCACACCTCCCATCGGCGCCCACTGTGATAGGAGGAGATTTTAATCTGGTCTTCTCTGAAGTATTTGATAAACTTCACATGTCTCAACACTCTTTCTCCAGGGCTCAGCTTTTGTCTCTCCAGGGGCTTCCGCCAGCTAATACGACAGTTCCGCTTATTCGATCTGTGGCGGATCCTACATCCATCAGATAAGGTTTATACCTTCTTCTCAAATCCACATCAATCACATTCTAGATTAGATTATTTCTTCGGAAATATATTTAGCCTGCGAATGCTGGAATCGGCTTCAGTGGGCTCAATTACGTGGTCCGACCAGGGCCCCAAATAAATTACCTGAACCAGGGAATTTTAGTTTGAGACGATCCACTGGGACTCAACGAATTGGCTAAGAACCCTCGTCGGGAAGAGCTGAGAAACACATTCAGGAGTTCTTTGAGATTAACACGGGTACTGGGGGACTCAATGGCCATCTTGTGGGAAGCCCACAAAGTGTTGTTAGGGGAAATGCATTGCTCGGGTTCTCGCCTGAAAAAGGATAGAGAGGCTCAGAGAAATGCTTGCATCTCTCAACTGAAGCAATTAGAATCCAAACTAGCATCGAATCCCACTAGGGCCATCCTGCGGCAGGTATTGAATCTGTGTGCTAAATTGAAAACCCTGGCCTTACATGCTACTGAAAAGCTGTTGGTCTTTTCTCAACATAAGTACTATGAAAGGGCTAATAAACCTCACTCCTTGCTTGCAAGCATGCTTCGAGATGAAGCAGTTAAGTCATTTACCCTACTCTATTAAGAACAATGCTGGAGTCCCATGTTCAGACCCCAAGACTGTAGCAGATCTCTTTCATTCCTTTTTCTCTAAGTTATACAATATCCCAGATCGCCTGCCCTCTGATCCTGGAGAACGGGAAGCCTTGCTGCAGGACTTTCTTTCATCCTGTAACCTCCCCAAGTGTGGGATAGTGGGATAGTCTCCCTGTGTTTTCCAAGCAAAATCCCATGCATAACAGTTGTGAAATATTTATTTGTATTCTACTGTTTGTTAACTGAATACATCAAAGCGACTAGAATCCCTCGTGGTCTTCGGAGCACTTTGTAGCCAATTTTGTTACCTGACGATGCACAGTATAGAGAGAAGTGGTACGCACTGAGCAATAATTACTCGATTGACCTTATGTATCTGACGATACAGCACCTGCAGATCGCTATGAAGAATATCCACACAGATATCAAGAAGCTGGATGAAGAGTTCAAAAACAACAGTACTGGGGATGTATATAAACAGACACATATTGAATTGGATATGACAGTGGATAAATTAAAGATCACATTACTGCAAAATAAATTAAGAAAGTTCGAAAGGAACACCAGGGATTATGTGCTTAACCGCGTGTATACCTGGTCTGATGAAAGGAAAGTATGTTCGTGGGCGTAACAGAAGACAACATGATATATCCAATAGTTTGTCCTCCGGACTGGGATGAATGTTCTGATGGTTCCCAATACAGGCTCTGGTCAAAGAAAAGAATGTTCAAAGAAAAATTTTTTAGACCAACGACCTATCGAAAGAGGAGCAACAGCGGCTCCAGAAAGAAACGACAAGGATACTACAGAAACCAGAAGGGGGACTCGGAACCGCAAACAAATATATCCTCGTTAGTGTGTAACATCTTGTCAAAACTGCTGTCAGAAGAGCAGATATCAGCGGTAGAAAAAGGACTTAATTTTGTTCCTCACCAGGATGCTAAACTTTTTGACTTTGTTGTGGATTTTTATAAGTTCTGCAGGGGCATTAGGCTTAAGATGCATTTTTTTGATAATCAATCAGAATATAAGGTTAATAAATTTTCCAGCAAGAAAATTGAAACGTAGTAGTCAGTTTGATCCAGAGATAAAAAATGCAGCGCTGGAAACGTTCCAGCAAGTGGTGATTAAAGAAGTTTCGGAAAAGTGGGAGGGCATTAGACCCGGGAATAAATCGGTGCAATATAATCTTACCAGAAAAGAAAAGCAGGCTCTAGAGTTATTAGAAAAAGACACCTCTTTGATTGTGAAAAAAGCGGACAAAGGGGGTGCCTGTGTCATTATGGATAGGGATAAATATTTGCAGGAAGCTACATCCCAGTTAAGTGACACACATGTATAAGATATTAGATCAGGACCCCACTAAAGAAGTTGTGGACCTTGTAGAATCCACCCTACAGGAAGCGGTGCTGGATGGCCTTATATCCACTATAGAAAAAACACTATTGACGAAAATAAATCCTAGGGTACCCATGTTATACATGGTTCCCAAAATACACAAATCAATCACCAACCCACCGGGAAGGCCCATTGTGTCCGGTATTGACTTGGTTTTTGAGCCAATTGCCGCCTTTTTGGATGTTTTTCTGCAGGAAGTGGTTAAGAAAGACCATAATATTCTGCAGGACACTGGGCAGTTTTTGAAAAAATTGAAGAAATAATTGCAACCAATTTTCACGTGGCCTATGCAACGTTTGACATTAAATCCCTAGTTACCAGTATCCCTTATGAGGAAGGGATTGAAGCAGTTAGGGAAGTCCTTATCCATAATCCTGCATTGTCCAATCGATACGTGGCTTTTTTGTTACAGCTCTTTGATATTGGTCCTCACTAGGAATTACTTTCGTTTTGGAGACACTTTTTACCTCCAAACTACAGGGACCCTCGATGGGGTCCCTGTGGCGCCGAGCTACGCCAACGTGTTCATGCGCCATTTTGAAAATTTAAATACGTTTCACTGCCCATACATTTCCAGCATGTCATGTGCTGGTTGAGATATGTGGATAAAATATCTTCCCTCTGGTCGGGCTCCAAACCCAGAGTTGGACGAGTTCACCCCCCATATCTCAACAGCCATACATCCATTCATTAAATTCACCATGACAAAAAATCAAAATGAGATTGCATACTTAGATGTGCTGCTTAAAAAGGAAGGGGATGAAACTAATTACAACTATTTTATAGGAAAAGACACGGATCGCAATAATTTGCTCCATCATGACAGCCAAACATGCCCCCCGGGTCTTTAAAGGGATTGTTAAACCCCAATATGAAACGAAGCTAGGCGCATTTTGCTCCAATGATCAGGATTATTCTGTTAGTATGGGGGGCTAACGGAAAGATTTGTTAGTAGGGGCTTTTTAAAGAGAGGAGGTCGAGGCCATTGGAAATTTCGGGTTAAAACTTTTCCCCCCGTGCGAATTTATTTAAAACCAAAAGAAAAAAAAAAAGAGACAGCTTTATGTTTATGACTGTAATGATCGAAAATGCTAGACTTGTTAGGAAGGTCATTAATAAAAATTGGAGACTTTTACAGTCTGATCCAAAATTTTTGGATCTTTGTTTAGTGGACTATCCACGCTGGGTATATCGTAAAGGTAAAACGATTGGACAACGTTTTAAAATCTACAGATATACGAAAGAATAATCAAAAGAGGGACACGCAAGTCACTTTAAATGCCGGTTAAAAAATGGTACATACCCCTGCCGCAAATGTCAACACTGTGCGCTATCATTAAAGGGGATCAAATAAATCACCCAATTTAAAGGCTTCCCAATTTCAAATTTAGGGTTTCCATTACATGTGATAGCCAGGGGGTTGTATATATGCTCAAGTGCCCGTGCGGCAAGGTGTATGTTGGTCAGACAAGCAGACCTTAAAAAATCAGATTGACCGAACAAAGTCCGTGATTAGACAATTCACATTTAAACAGAGTGATAGCCTGCAGGCTGATGTGGAAAGAAAATTTTATGGTGAGACTTCATTGGCTCGCCACTTTGCAAAGGAAAAACATACTATGGGGGGATCTACGCTGGTGTGTGCTTGAGCATATTAAATGTCAGGAACATTGGCAACTAAAAAGAAAATTGCTCCAAAAGGGAAGCCTTTTGGATACATCGCTTGGTGCGATTTGGGTCCCAAAGGCATTTAATGAGGCATTTTTTGGGCTCAAAGCTTTCTTGTGTGATTTTAAATGTTTTGTTATTTTGTGTGTTTTTTTGCTTTTTGTAGGATAAATATGTGCCTGTGACAGCCCTATATATATCATTTCCGGCTGGCTGACGTTATGTTTGAGAAAAGGGGGGGGGCCTCCCGAAACGTCGCTACGTGCTACGTGCACATACACTTTCTGCCGGGTCTCTGGGGTCTCGCTGCTAAGCTCCTGCTGGGGCTGTGAAGAGAAGAAATTCTCAGAAATCCTTGTGATTAACATTATTTTGACAGAAAATGGGTTGAAAATAACCACAACCGTAACCCCTAAGTAACCCGGTACCCCCCCCGTCTTTTCAATAAATTTCATAAGAATGTTTGGGCTTGACTGCCGTTTTTATATATTCCATTAAATAAAGTTACTTTAGTTTTATCTTACGGTCCCCCCTTTCATTGAAAAAATGAATCAGGTGTGGCGGATTTGGAGGCCCGCACCACGAGAAAGCCGTAAAAATGAGCACAGGAAGGTACGTTTATGGGCATGTGGCCAGCTTGGTTTAAAGAAATAATTCTACTGTATTTTGGCCACAATATTCGCAATGATCCCAGTTTTTTCCAGTATATACAAAATGAAGGAACCAGGTATAAGACTGCCACAATGAAGCACCATTATAGAAAGGCTGCTGAAATTCAGAGGAGAAACAGACTGAAGACAGAGACTGAGCAAAAAAGGAAGGAGAATTCACAGTTTTCCCAGAGACCAGGGTAGAGCCTGAACTGTCCCCCAACCAGACCCCATCCGTAGAGAGGAGGAGAGAGAGAGGAGAGAGAGAAAGAGAGGACAGAAACTCCTGGAACAAGAAGGACAAGCCTGCCAAGATCGAGAGGGCTGTCTGCACCGGAAACCATCCACTTTCATCCCACAAGGATCTTGCCAACCGAGGACCAGGATTGCCGGCCCCCATCTTTAAGGTACCTCCAGCGAATGCCGTGCAACGCCCAAACGAGCTCAGGACCATTTTGAGAAGCCAGATAATAGTTTTAGAATAGTTTTTAGGCTCAAGTTACCGGCCAAAGGAGGGTTTCCCAAATACATCCCCTCCTGTTCATTAACTTGGAGAGGTTTTGAATAACACAACCGTTTTAAGCATTAACATTGAACCGGTTTTTCATCTTTGAAGGGAAGTTTTTTGTCCACATGTGTGTGTGGGAGGGAAAGTGGGTAAATCCATTTAAGCTGTGGGTTAAGCTGCTGGTTGCCTGCAACCACGAAGCCCCCAGCAAAAACGCCCCCCACACACAATTGGGGTACCCCTTTGGGATTACGGTTAATTAAGAAGTTAAGGGTTATCGGCCTTTCCGAACCCAACGTTTAGGAAAAAAAAAGTTAACCAGGCCATCCAGAGAGTAACAACTTCTGGCAGTGCGCTGTGCCAGCACAGGGGCCCCAGGAATACCATTATCTGTTTCACCAATCGTGTTCCAGAAAAAATTCCAGTAAAAAACAAACCTTTTTTGTTTGAGCCATGGTGTTTGAGACCCCACCGTTTCTTTGGTCCCGTGACTTCGCTGTATTCTGGGAAAACCCTTCCCTTGGTAACTCGCTTACAACTTGGCGTAAGTCCGTTGCAAGGATAAACAGCGATCAGTTATGGATGGGAGTCTGCCGGCGGGAGATCCTTTTTCCCCGGGCATATCAATGGCGCCGGCCCCAGAGCCCAAGCTCATGTGCCCCTACAGTTACCCCCGCCCAAGTAGAAGTTATATGTCCTATTAGGGCCATTAATTGCATCCTCCCCAAATATTGACGGGAAAAAAACATGAACACTGCAGGTCTGACAGAAAAGGTGCCGTAGCACAGTTAAAATATGCAACTTAGCTCCGGAAACTGGGGGCAAGAGATAGCCCTGGGTGCCCCTTTTTGGAGGGGGATACCGTTTTAAGAAGCGACCAGTAATGTGTGCGACCCGAGTCCTGGAAAGGCCACGTTTTTGGAGAAAAATATTTTTTCCGCTGTGTTGGAAGGGCCACAAAGGGGGTTTTTACCAAAGTGTGCACCTGCGAAGTTTGCTTCTGCTTCTGCAACCGACCCGCAAAAAGAGGGCGAGACCCCTTATGCAATACTCGCAATTTCCTCCAGGAAAACTATTGGAATAAAAAACAAAAAAAAAAAATTTAAATAAAAGTGTGGGTGGAAAATAAGACGGCGATACCCAGCGCTACTGTGGCTTTTTTTCCCAGGAAGTTTATAAAGCTTCTAAGAGACCAGTTCATTGTGGGGAAATTTGCATCATTAAATCCATTACGGGACAAAATTAGGGCAAGAGAATTACAAGAATGTCGCCATCCTGAAAATTCTATAGTGGGTTTTACTTAGCTTTGCAGTAGAAAGGGAGTAGGAACCCATTTCCCAGTTAAGTGGTATAGGCTGTGAATATGCCCACGGCAAGTTGGAGGAAAAAACCAGAAGGACGCGGGGTCCCTTTGATGGAGATGTGGTGCCAGCACTGGCGACGAGAGTTGAGGAGAAACTTCCGACTGGAAGGTCCAGATGAAGGTGGAACCGGCTCACAAGCTCCAGAGAACAAAGACGTTTGCTTCCCCCGCAGTACCCCTTTTTCAGACACCCCCCCCATCGGGGTCCTTCCCAACCAAGAGTTCCATCATTTGTGGCAGAGGATTAGGGGGACCCCCCTCTGCATGTTAGCCAGAAAAATAAAGGCCAAAATCACCAGAAGAGTGACCGGGAAACTGGTATTTTGGTCGAGCCGGGGGTTAAAACCACCGACTGCTTCAGTAGCTGGGCGTCTGCCGCCGGGCAAACAGAAACCCAAAGCCCATGTGTAGGGAGTATGAAACTTTAACGGCCAGTAGTCCCTGTTTATGGAAGCAGAGCTAAAGAAGGCAGATAAGGTGCAACTGTCCCTATTGAATAACTGGTTCCCGAGTGTAAACCCTGATGCCACTTGGAGTTTTTTCTTTGAGAGACACATTGGGCCACAATTGATGGAGCAGAAGATGCGAGCGTCATTATGCTGAACGGCAGCCAACAATGGTGGATCCTGGATGTACAAGGGGATAGTTATTGTCCCGACTGTTTTTGAACAAGGGACCCATTGGCAAAAAGGGAGTTTTTGTGCAGGTGGATCCACCCAATCCAAAGAGGGGAGTGGAAAATTGTGAACCCAGGGCATGAAAACGGTGCTCCGAGATCTGGATCCACCACCTTTATTCCAAAAAGGGCCAAAATATTGGCAGCGGGGCCCACCACAACACAGCCCCACTCAAGAAGATCCTACGAACAGATTGGTGAGTAAGCTGCAGTCTGCAGAAGAGACCCCACAATCTGGTCGACCCATTGGGCAACGTAAAGGGTGTCAGCGAAAGGCCCCCGATAAAGATCCCGCCACGACATGAAAAAATATTGATGCCTTTTTGGCCGTGGGAGCCCAGACAGAAGGTTGAATGGGATGGAAGGTCCTTTGGTGAACCAGTTCTCCATATTACAAAACGAGGAAGAGTCACAAACCGACAACTGGTAGCTCTTCGGGCCCTTGTCACTGTGGAGAGGGTGAAATGTTTGTAACCCGTGAGGATGCCTTCCAACCCAAACGTCCATGGATAAAAGCAAAGTTTGACCATTCTGCGAATACCCTATCTAGCTGAAGTCCATGTTCCTGGAGAAGAATCTCCCGGGGAGGGATATCACGCTATGGCCCAACCAATAAGGCCAGCCTGGACCCTATGCAGTGGGCATTCCGAAGGTGAGAAGCCCACCGAAAAAAACGGCGGAAGGAATGGGCCCGAGTGGATTAAATGGCCCTCTCAGAATTTGTGGGGCCAAATTGACCTGCAGGACCCCTTGTCCCCCCCCTCAAGGGCAAACAACAGCTTGCTGAAAGGCATAAACCCTCTGGGAATTCCAGGAAAGGCGTTCTCGAAGACATTGAATGAAAGACTTCGGTGGGTGCTTCTACCCATCAGAGCATGAAATCCCACACAAGGCGAAGCCCTGGCCCCATCAAGAAACCGTACAGACAAATCCCCAACACCCAAAAATAGTACCCAAGAAAGATTGAAAGACATGTGGCCAGCAAATGCCCCCTGGGAAAGAAAACGGGTGATTAAAGAGAGTCCAAAAGTCCCTGGCCGCCCACTGTGGTTTTGGTGCAAAAAAAAAAAAAAAAAGATGGAGTTCCCTCCAGGTTTCTTGCGTATACTACAGGAAAGCTGAAAATTTCCCATACCCTTTCGAGAAACGCTAACCCCACCGCCCCCGCGGAATTTAAAGGTCGCTGATCGCCTTCCTAGGCCATGCAAAGTTCTTTTTCGACCCTCGACCTTGACCAGCCGAATACTGGCAAGGTACCAGTGGGGCTGAGAAGGATAAGGGCAAAGACCACAGCCCTTCCCACTTCTTGCATGGGAACTCTAAAACGAGTTCAATCGGCATGCCGTTTTGGGCTTCCAACGCCCCAGGGACATGTCCAGGCGGCTGAAATGGAGGCCTTGTCTGGGGGATCTTAACTTCGGTTCCCCGTGACCGACTACCTGGACCGATGTATGTAAGTGATCGGGAATTCGTTTGATGACCATCTTCCAGGAAACTGCGGGCAGGTTCCTGGAACGACTACGAGATCATGGGCTTAAGATTCAAGCCAAATAAATGGCCAGCTCTTCCACAGCGAATAGAGTACTTGGGGCATGTGTTCCACTTCGGAAGGGTACGCCGGCCCCCAGGTTAAGGTGGAGGCAGTTCCCCCCCCCCCCCCTAAAATAACTGGCCCTCGGCCGTGTACAACTAACGAGAGTGCGGTCCATTCCTGGACTGGGCCGCGGTGGGGGTATTAACCGAAGGTTTTTTATACCCCGTATTCGCTCAATCTGAAAAAGGCCCCTTAAATGAGCTACTTTAGGGATACGGGCTGGGGCCCAAATGAAAATCGCACCTAATGAGTGGGGGACCTCGGCAGCAAGAAGGCAAATTGAAACAGCGGTGATAAAGAGCGCTGACCAGGCTCACCGTTTCAGGCCTATGCGCGTTCGAAACAATCCCCTTTCCTGTTGTATACTGATGGTAGTTCCAACAGGGTTTGGGGGCTGTGCCTGTCTCAGGTCCCCAGGAAGGGGCGAGAGAGAGTAATTGCCTAATGTCCCAGATCCCGGTTCCTTGGGGAAAGTCGAGCGCAAAAAATCCCTGAACAATTATTAGCTCCCTTTAAGTTTGGAACTGATTGGCCCTGGATAAATTGGCCATGGACTGAAAGTCCGCAGAGTACCTTAACAGGTGCTGGAGGTGACCCTGTCCATGACCCGACCCAACAACCCATTGGGCGATTGGGAAGAGCGCTAAAGCTTGGTAGCCCTCGAGCAGAGAATGGTGGCCCGACTTACATTTCAAATATCAATTCCGCATTAAAGTTCCGGTCAGTGAAAGGGAAAAACGGGAAAAATGCCGAATCCCCTCTCTCGGGTCCCAGTCCCCATACTAACCATTCCCATCAGCATTGATGAGGATTAGAGGGACACTGAAATGCCAGACTTTAAGCCAGTTCCCTGGCGTTTCCATGGACGTGCCACACTCAAGTGGGGTGGCCGTCTTGGGATTCCAATTGGTGTTAGGGAAAATAACCCGTGGCTGACGGCAGAGGGGTTCCCAGGAAATGTTGCCCCAGAATTACAGAAAGTGAAGGTGTTGTGTCCGGTCTCCGGTCTGGGCCCCCGACCAGAGGAGCAAAGGCCCCAGCTGCTAGGAGGTCAAAAGCTGTTGAGGGCAGTGGATAAGCTGAGGTTTTTCCCAGGGTTCCTCCTGTTGTCCGGACCAATCTACCTAAACAACAATCTAAGTTTTTCATTGCAGCACCGACCTACAGATGTTTTATCCCCCATGGGTCCATTAGGGGAACCAGAGGCTGCTTCGGGAAAGCCCATGAGGAGAGGCGCCGCCCATTGTTGGGGAGTGACAAAACCCTATAAGTGGCTTCAAACGACTGGTGTTACTGCCCATGACCATGTTAAGCTTGTGGTCTGATAGCCCTTGGCCCTCAAGAGTCCCCGTAACCTGTGGGTTCAAAGTTAAGAGCACTGACCAGCGGACCCTCTCCCGTCCAGTCAGACCCAATCCCCGACATCCTGCGCCCCTAGAGCTCCTGAAAGTGAAAATTTGACTATGTTTGCAGATTTTGGGTACTCCTGGGCCTCTGGGCATATCCGTACTGTTTTGGTCATACAAGATCATTTTACTAAGTATGCAGAGTCCCCACCCCCCACCTGCTGCTGGAGGCGGTCCTTGCAAGCACGTTATACAGTGTTTGGTGCCCTCAGAGGATACATTTCCTACCACGGGGGCGTGGTTTTCCCAAAGGGGCTTATAAATGACGAGACTGTAACCAGTTGTAGGGGATTGAGCGCCCGTACGACCTCCGTTATCATACCGCATGGGAAATGGAGGCTTGTGAAGCGGTTTAAACCGCAACTTAAATCCAATGCTGCCAGACTCCTAAGGACACCAGAAAGGCAAGTGTGGCCTGAGAACCTTCCTGAGCTGATGTGGGGACCCTAATTAACAATAGGGTTGCACAGTACCACAAGGCTACTACCCCAAACAACATGCCTGATGTTTTCGGAGACCCGTGATCGAGAAGATTTGAGCAACTCAACAGCCCAGTCCAACAGCACCACCAACCGACCAGGTAAAACCAGGCCTGGCCCAGGAAACAACCCGCCCGCACGACCATGCGGACGGTGCAACAGGATTGTTTGAAGAAGCGTCCTGAAACAAGTGGAGCATCCTAACCCACTTCCCTGTGCAGAGAGACAGTTTGCCCCTGGTGATCGGTCATGGACCCCAGGAGTAAAGAGAGGCTCAATCTGGGAAGTTTTGTATAGGGAGGTGGGAGGAGGTCACCCACAATGTGGTCAAGAAGAAGGGTGGGACCAGCCATCCCAGTCTAAACGAGGATAGCCCCGATTATGGACATAGGGTTCCCCCATCACGAAATCTGCACAGAAATATGTTGAGGCGCTGTGAATTTTGAAAGTGCCCCTGAAACTAACGCCCGAAAGTGCCCTAACCTCTGTATCAGCAGGCCTCCCTTAGTTTGAAATGGTTTGGCTGGTCACCATTGCTGGTTGTCAACTGAGTTCCCAGCTGTTGACAAATCTTGCCCACCCAGGGAAGAGAGTGGAGCAGCAACAACTTCCTTCCCCAGGTGAAATGTGCCTGAAGCCCCTGAGCCCCCATAAGCCCCAACGTAGGAACGCCCAGAATCCAACGCTGGTGTAATCCCCCCAGCGCAATGGCGCAGAACGAGTTTTGTGGTGGGGAGTTTTGTCGAGGACGCCAACTTTCCCTAGTGGGGGTGTAAAGTGGGATTAGTGGGTCAGCCCTCCCTTTGTTAATCCCAAGCAAAAATCCCCATGCAATATCAGTTGTGAAATATTATGTTTGTACTTCTATTACTGTTTTGGCCAACAAGAATGTCGCTATGTCCCAGTTTACCAGTATATGCAAATGAGGACATGAAATAAGACTGGTCCACATAGAAGCAGCCCATTTTTATAAGCTGCTGAGATTCAGAAGAGGAACAGACTGAGACCAGAGACTGAGCTAAAAGGATAGGAGGATTCACAGTTGTTTTCCCCAGAGACAGGGGTAGAACCTGAAACATGGTCCATACAGACGCCATCGCAGAGAGAGAGAGAAGAGAGAGAGAAGAACTTTCCTGGACAAAAGAAGACAGCTCCGCCAAGAAATAGAAGGGCTGTGCCCCTGCAACCCGGACCATCCCCACCAAGGATCTGCATCCGGAGGAACAGGGAATTGGCCGGCCATCTTTTTAAGGTAACCTCAGCGGATGCGTGCACGCAACGACTCAGGAACGCACGTGAGAATGCCCTGAAAATTATTTTTTAGTTAGTTTAGGCTCAGTTACCGGCCAAAAGGGAGGGTTACCCAAAATAACATCCTCCTGGTCCAGGACTTTGGGAGAGTTTGATATCAACCGTTAGCTAGAATGAACCCGATTTTCATCTGTGAGGGAAGTTTGTTGTTCCACCAATGTGTGTTTTTGGAATGGAAGTGGGTAAATCCGTTTAAGCCTGTGTAAGCTGCTGTGCTCGCACCACGACCCTGCAACTGCCACCACACACATTTTGTTTCCCGTTGGTGATTTACGGTAAATTACAAGAGAAGGTAAGGGATAATTTTATCGGCACCTTTCCCGAACCCCACGGTACGGTAAAGTTACCATGGCATCCAGAAGAGTAAAAAATAACACTTCTGTCAAATTTGCGCTTGTGGCAGCAACAGGGGCCCCCAGGAATACGTATTGGTAATTTTGTTGTTTTGGTGGGATCTGTTCACTCATCGTGTTCCAAAAATCAGTAAAACAAACCGTTGTTGAGCTGGTGTTGGAGTCGTGTTCTTTGTCCGTGACTTCGCTGTATTCCGGAAAACCTGCCCTTGGTTCTCGGCTTACACAAGCTCAGCGCTACTGATGTGGCAACATTAAACCTCCCAATTATGGAGGAGGACATTGCGGCTACTCTTAAAGGCTTGCCGTCAGGAAAATCTCCAGGACCAGACGGCCTCACTTATCTTTATTATCAGACTTTCCAGTCCCAACTTCTTCCCTATATGGGTAGGGTCTTTAACTCTTTTCTCACAGGCTCTAATGTCCCCACTACAATGCTCCATTCATTTATTACATTAATTCCTAAACCGGATAAGGACCCCCTGGAGTGCGCCAACTACAGACCTATAGCTCTTTTAAATGCAGACTTAAACATTTTTACTAAAATACTGGCAAATAGACTCTCCTTTTTCTTGCCGCAGCTTATACATAAGGATCAGGTGGGATTTGTCCCATGTAGGCAGGGGGGGGACAATACCAGGCGAGCGATTGACCTGATTGATATAATGAATAGGAGAGGAGACTCAATGCTCCTGCTCAGCTTAGACGCTGAAAAGGCTTTTGATCGCCTTAATTGGACCTTTATGTTCCGTACGTTGGAGGCTTTTGGGATTAGTGGTCCTTTTGTTGGCGCGCTCCAGGGTCTCTACTCCCACCCCACTGCTGCCATCAGGCTCCCACACGCCACCTCTCAACTGATTACAATACGAAATGGGACCAGACAGGGCTGCCCCCTCTCCCCGTTACTTTTTGCGCTTAGTATTGAGCCGTTGGCTGCTGCAATTCGGTTACATGAGGATATTAAAGGGGTCCCACTAAAAGGACAAGATTTTAAGGTCTCGTTATATGCTGATGATGTCCTCCTTACATTAACTAATCTCATGGTTTCCCTTCCTAATTTACATGCCCTTTTGACTCGGTTTGGGATCCTGTCAGGTTATAAGATTAATATGTCCAAAACCGAAGCCTTGCCAATTAGTATCCCTAGTGAACAGCTCTCTCTCCTAAAAGCCAACTTTAATTATAGGTGGCAGACCGAATGTTTGCGGTATCTGGGGGTCAATTTAACGCCGGCCTATGCCTCTCTCTTTAAGAATAATTTTCCTAAATTAATAACTGATATTAAGAGGTTATTGGAAAGATGGAATAAATTAGCTTTATCTTTATTTGGACGAATAGCAGCGATTAAGATGACCATTCTCCCTAAGTTGATGTATCTGTATGAGACCCTGCCCATTCCCATCACTATGACTGTTCTTCGATCTTTGCAATCAGATTTGATTCACTTTATATGGGGAAAAAAGAGGCATAGGATATCTCGGAGTGTTCTGTTGGCAAGCAGGGTGGATGGGGGTCTGGCGGTACCCGACCTCGTCAAATATTATTGGGCGGCTCAATTGCATGCTATACCATCTTGGTCGGCACTATTTGCTTACTCTAGATGGATGGAAGTGGAGAAGTTGTGGCTGGCCCCCATTCATCCCAACTCCTTGCTGTGGGCTACCACCTCCCAGAAATTTAATATCACTCTATTGCATTCTATGTCTCTTACTAGGGATATCTGGAAGAGATGTCACAAACAATTTGGGTTATGCTCTGAGGCTTCCTCACTGACCTCGTTTATATTTCACCCTATGCTGTTGGATGGCCGACTGGAAGTGAGTCTGAAGCCTTGGTTTGACCATAAATTGTTTTACTTTGCGGATCTGGTGGACCATCCTACATTGAAATTGAAGACGTTTGATGTATTGCGGTCCGCTCATGACCTGCCCCTCTCGGCTTTCTACTCTTACTTTCAGATTAGACATTTTGTCTCCTCGACATTAAAATCCACCACAGTGTCTGCTCCCACTGTATTTGAAAAGATATGTCGGGCAGGACACTCCTCTAAAGGCCTGATATCCTCTATATATAAACCTCTAATAGCTTCTAATCCCGACTCCCCAATAGTCCACTCATATATGGTTAAGTGGGAGGAGTATCTGGGTTCCCCCATTTCCAGAGACACCTGGCAAACTATATGGAACCAGGCAGCTCACTCATCTCTTTCTGCCCAAACTAAAGAGAACCAGTACAAAATATTAATGCACTGGTACCCCACTCCTGCTCTCCTGCATAGACTTAAAGGAGCTGTCTCCCTACAGAGTTTCATAGGCTGCATGAATTAAATACTCTGTCCCTTCCTGGTTCAGACTGACTAATTTGCATACAGCTCAGTGCCTGTATTCAGCACTGTGCTTTCAGTTGCTAATTAGATCAGATTAGCTCAGAAGCTTCTCAAACTGCTCTCAGAAGGCTTTATCTGATCCCTCAAACAAAAGCCCTAATTACAGATCTGTTTATTTTACATAAATCAAGCTTTTTACTGCCCAGCACCACAGACACTGCCTAGACCTGTGTGATGATGTCACTCACTGCTATCTCATAGAACAAATAAAAGGAGTCAGATATACTCCAAAATGCACACAGCCAAACAATTGAAGATACTATCCCTAGATACTGACCCTAAAAGGGAAGCTACCTATTACAATTGTGGGGTGTTCGTCCCAATAAGGACGATCCCATCTGGAACCTAAGGGGAAATATATCCCTAATTAGACCCTATACACAGGAAAATAATATATCTTACTTAGATTACCTGTGCAATGAATACATTAAAAAAATGATACAAAAATACCCCTAAATCCACCATAGAACGGATAAGGCTATCATATAGATCACCAAGCCCAACGCGTTTCATACCCCAATATGTGGGGACTCATCAGGGGCAGAGACTAATAAGTGCTAGCCTTAAATACAACACACCATATAATGTAGGGGCTGCAAGAGATAATAAAACGGTAGCCAAATAGTAAGTACGGTGCTTACCCATAAAGATATCCACTTATAATATGCAGCTAAACAAATAGTAAAAGTCTTCTGACTCACCAATTCCAAAAAAGAGTCAAATCCAAATTAGATCATAGATCATTGCTTACTTACAGTAACGTTGAGAACTATCCCAGGACATCATTATAGTATAAGAATTCGCCCTAGGGAAGTCTCAATACAGCAATACCACATCAGGTCCCGAGGCAATAGAACAGGGAGTGGTTTTTTAGAGAGAGAGAGGTTGAGAGACCCTTATCAACTCAGAGAGAGACTATAAAAGAAACGACTGATACATTAAGAATTATTAATTTATCTAAAAAAATACTAACAGAGGTTGAGGAAGAGGTGTTACGAAAAGGATTGTCCTTTATACCTACAACATCCTTTGACCTGTTCTCTTGGACTAAGGACATTGAACTATTTCTAAGGAAATTGAGGTGGCACAAATTTCACAAATTCAGAGAAGAACGAGAATACATGGGGATGGGTCTATCAAGTGAAGAACTCAATTGTATACGGGACTTAGATCAATTACAGAGAGAAGGTGAGAGGGGATTGGGTCTTCACCCATTTACAAATTGTAAATTAAAAAACACCTCTACTCCTCCAATTGGAGAAATCTCCTGTATTGATGTTTTTTAAAAAAACTGGTACTTAGAGATCTGTCAGAAATTACACAAGACCGGAGAATATCAAATTTGAGTGCATTACAAACACAGGCATTGCTTGCCCTTGAGAGAGACAATAGTTTGATCATAAAACCATCTGATAAAGGTGGTAATGTGGTCCTGATGGATAGACCAGATTATGTCAATATGTGCCAAATGATCTTGAAGGATCAAACTAATTATGAGATTTTATCTCGTGATCCTACTGAAATGTACAAGAGAGCTAAAAAATATACTGGAAAGTGCGAGGAGAGAGAGGTTGATTGATGAGGGAGAATTCAACTTTCTACTTCCGAAATCACCACAGATTGTGACGTTCTATGCGTTGCCAAAAGTCCACAAGGGACTAACGCCACTCAAGGGACGTCCAATCGTCTCCGGTATTGATAGCTTAACGCAAAACATTGGCGTTTATCTGGACAAATGCCTAAGGGAATTTGTTGTGGCACTCCCCTCATACATAAGGGATACAATGGATCTTTTGGGAAAAATTGATGGAATCATTATTGATGATCAAACTGTCATGGCAAGCATTGACGTAGAGGCCTTGTATTCATCCATACCCCATTAAAAATGGGTCTTAAGGCAGTTGAGTACTTTCTTTCTATGAGGGGGGCTCAATTTAGGGCTCATAATAACTTTATCCTCAGATTGTTGGAATTTGTGCTGACGAAAAATTATTTCCTGTTTGACGGCCGGATCTTCCACTAGCTCAGGGGCACTGCCATGGGAAGCCCATGCGTGCCCACTTACGCAAATTTGCTCCTGGGCTGGTGGGAGGCAACGGTCGTCTTTGGGGATGGAGGAGTCATTTGTGACCGGAGGCTACCCTCTGGTCCGTTACATAGACGATATATTCGTGCTGTGGACGGGCCCGGAGGGGTCCTTTGAAAATATGGTGACAGCCTTAAATCATAATGATATAGGCTTGAGATTCACCCATGAACTGAACCATCATTCTTTACCATTCCTTGATGTGGAGATCAGGAGGGGGGAATTGGGTGAGCTCTCTACGACAGTCTACCGTAAGCCCACTGCAACAAACAGCCTGCTAAGCTGGAGGAGCTGTCACCCATTGGCCCTACGCAGAGGAATCCCGAAGGGCCAGTTTCTTAGGCTCAGACGGAATTGCTCAAGCCTTGCTGAGTTCCATACTAAAGCGAGGGACTTGGAGGTAAGATTCAGGGACAGAGGATATCCTGGGAAGGTCATCAAACAGGCATATAAATTTGCCCTTTCCCAGGACTGCTCCCATTTGCTGGCTCCAAGGGCTAGAGAGCCAGAGAATCCCAAAATCAGGCTAATAGCCACCTTTGACAGAGCAAATTCATCTATTAGAGATGTTCTTAAGAGACATTGGGATATTCTGAAAATGGACACTGACTTAACTGATGTCTTACCCGAGCATCCTCAGGTTACCTACAGACGTGGAAGAAGTCTGGGTGACAGATTGGTACACAGCCATTTAGCCCCAAAATTAACTGGAAGCTCATGGCTGGGTAGGCAGCCTAATGGATGCTTTAAATGCGGACATTGCAAAGCATGCAAATGGGATAAACAAACTAAGACCGTACATAGTCATCGGACGGGTCATATGTATGACATTAGGGACTTTGTGAACTGCAGTTCTTCCCATATTATATATAAAGCTACATGCTTCTGCAACCTAGAATACATTGGGAAAACAATAAGACCCTGGAGACAACGAATTCTTGAGCACATTGGGGACATCAGAAACAAACGTGACACCCCATTGGGTAGACATTTCAATACAACTCATGGTGGTAATGATGCTTCTTTACGATTTGAACCTCTGGAATTGTTTCGAGTTTCGAAACGTAGGGGTGATATAGATAGAAGGCTCTTACAGTTGGAGGCTAAATGGATTTTTAGGCTGGACACGGTGTCCCCACATGGCCTCAATGAACAACTTAACTTTAACTGTTTTATCTGATTAAGCATTCCTCCTCAAAATACTTTGATTGTTTTGATCTTCCCTAATGATATGCTTATAATGTGATAATCTTAACATCTCATGCATTATTGCATAGTAAACTCTCTCTCTCTCTCTATTTACTGCGGTGCCTCTATACCTCACACCCTTTAAGATATGTTGATATAAGCTAAGAAGCTTTTGGTCGTTTATTTTTCTCCTTCTTTTTTTTTTTTTGTTTTTATATATCTAGCAATTCCATAGTACTTTGTTGTCAGTCTATGTCTAAATGGATGATCCGTAATTCACGTGTTACCTACATATATTGAATAGCGCAGCGCTTCTCTAGCTGATGAGACTGGCCGGTTCTACACAGGTGCGCTTTTATTAGCTGCACTATGGTGTATTGGTAGATCTCCCCCTGTTTACCTGACGTCAGGGAGTGAGAATCTCCGCTCCGGCTATAGGCCTATCGCAAGTTAAGAATGCGCATGCGCCGTATGACGTCAGACGCTGAGCAACAGAGGCGCGCGATCTGAGTGAATAGAGAGGCACGCTATGATGCGGCACTCTGCATCTTACTACAGTTGGCTCAACTAACCGGGGCTCTGTAGGCGTCCAAGCAACTAGTATATGTAAGTACTGTGCATTACCCCTATTCTTTATTATTTATTCAGTATACTGGAGCTTATTGCCTTTATTGCTGATTTTGTTATAGATCTCACTTGATGCAGTATTGCTGTATTGAGACTTCCCTAGGGCGAATTCTTATACTATAATGATGTCCTGGGATAGCTCTCAATGTTACTGTAAGTAAGCAATGATCTATGATCTAATTTGGATTTGACTCTTTATTGGAATTGGTGAGTCAGAAGACTTTTACTATTTGTTTAGCTGCATATTATAAGTGGATATCTTTATGGGTAAGCACCGTACTTACTATTGGCTACTGTTTTATTATCTCTTGCAGTCCCTACATTATATGGTGTGTTGTATTTAAGGCTAGCACTTATTAGTCTCTGCCCCTGATGAGTCCCCACCGATTGGGGTATGAAACGCGTTGGGCTTGGTGATCTATATGATAGCCTTATCTGTTCTAGGGGGGATTTAGTTTTTTTTTTTTTGTATCTTCTTTTTAATGTATTCATTGCACAGGTAATCTAAGTAAGATATACTATTTTCCTGTGTATAGGGTCTAATTAGGGATATATTTCCCCTTAGGTTCCAGGTGGGATCGTCCTTATTGGGACGAACACCCCACAACTGTAATAGGTAGCTTCCTTTTAAGGTCAGTATCTAGGGATAGTATCTTCAATTGTTTGGCTGTGTGCATTTTGGAGTATATCTGACTCCTTTTATTTGTATATTTATTCAAAGTTAAGTTTTATAGTCTAATCCAGTGAATCACATATATTTTTTAGACAATATATTTTTTCTCCTGGGAGAGATTTATTTCCCGTTTGTTTTTTTGATCTCATAGAACAAACAGCAGGGGGAGAATTGTTTACAGGACGGTTACTGAGGGAACTGAAATAGCCAGGGAGGTCATAAATTCACTTTTTATCTCCTTAGGGAAAACAGATGAACAAAGCAATATATTTGGAAAATGTCTTTATTTTGTGTTCCCTACAATTTGAAAGCTATTCTTTGTAGCGAGACAACCCCTTTAAGCCTAGTATCCCGAACTGTTGCTGGAGATGTGGGGATCCCGGGGCGAATTCACAGCATGTGTTTTGGGACTGTAGCGGGATCCGGCCATTCTGGTTAATGGTTCAATCATTGGTTGCTGATATTGCACAGATTAGGGTCCCTCTTACCCCACAGACCTTCTTCATAAACATTCCCTTAACGCCCCTTTTAGGCCTTGGATGGGAAGACCCTTCCTCTACATAGTGACAGCTTCTAAATGTCTTATTGCTAAGATTTTGGAAACAAGCCTCGATTCCCACTCAGCACCGATTTAAGTCTCCTTTGCAAGAAGTTAGAACGAATGGAATATCTTACTGCTCTATCTCACAACCAACTGGACCTATTTGCCCCATATCTGGAAACCATGGGATGTTTACTGTATCCTACATGACTTGTAGTTTTCTACATTTGATATAATTGGATTGCAAACCTACTGTTAGGACCTTACTTTTTCCCTTGTGTGTCCTGTCCTTGTCTTCCCCCCCCTGTTTTGTTAGTCTGTCTTCACGTCTTGGAAGTAACTGTGTTACTTTAAGGCCGCCCTAAGGGTCTGTCCTCTCAGTGGCCCCAGTGAAGGGCGCTATTGGGTTGCGGAAACTAGAAATGTATTTTATTTAAATTTTCACTGAGATCTACTTGTTTTTATACTGAAACTCTGTTTTTGCTGATTTGATGGCATAGTATCTCTTTGATATTTAATGTATGGCTTTGTTGATCGTATTTTTGTACTGAAAACTTTAATAAAAATTTACAGTTAAAAAAAAGTTTTAGCACCTTAGGGCGCCTGCAAACCTGAAATGGCGCCTAAATAAAATCGTAATGAAAAATGAAAACCCCAGAGTCCGGTAGGTGCTCCTCCAACTCTGGGGCTTGGGGTTGATCCAAATCACGCACTAGGCCCACATATGGGATATCTCTGAAAATGGCACAATCTGGGGAATCAATATTAAGTTGCATTCCCCTGATCACATCTACTGTGCTCTTGTGAATAATGGATAAAACTGCAAAAAAAAGTGAAATTTTGAAATTTCACCTCCACTTTGCTTTAATTCCTGTGAAACACCTAATGGGTAAATAAACTTCCTAAATGCTGTTTTGAATACTTTAAGGGGTGTAGTTTCCTAGATGAAGTCATTTATGGGGGTATCTAACACACAGGCCAATCAAAACCACGTTAGAACTGGACTGGTCCCTAAAAAAATGTATATGTAACGCCGCGTGCTCAATCCGACGCCCGGACCGCGGCCTCTCACACCTCCCGGCGCCTCCCGTGCCGCGGAACAGGCGCCCGACCCCAGGCACGGCCAGCCCCGGCATGCGCTGCGCTGCGCCGCGCTACTACTCACTGTAACGGATTGCGCTGACGAACATATGCCGAAGCGCCGCCCGTTGATATCCGGGTGTGGATCCTCAGGGCCCACCGCAGGCACAAAAAGGCAGATGCGGCAGTGGGTAGCCGAAGTGCAGGTCTGGGTACTGGAGGCTGATAAAGGGATGCTGCAGTGAACATAAGACAGAATCCATATAGGTTACCAAAATATATTTAGCAGCAGGTGTACAGCAGATAATACCAGAAGGACAAATAACTGAGTCCCAGCAGCAGTGCAGCATTTAAAGGGGGGTTCAAGCTCTACGAGGACAACAACGAACTGACAATGCCAGAGGCAGGAAGCTCCTTAAGAAGCCAGAGGTCACGGGTCACTGGGCCGCGACCAAGGACCGCTGACTCCTTAAGAAATCATGCAGTGCCGCGCGCGTGCCCCTAAGGAGCCCGTGTGCGCACAGGAAGAAGGGAAGCTGGAGGAAGCCATGGAGAACGGGAGACCTGCAAACAGGAGCTGGACAGGTGGGTGAATAGAGCCAGAAACACCAGAGACACGGGAAACGCTGATGGTCCCATAGCAGGGCCGCAGCGTGAACCGTGACATACCCCCCCCCCTTAAGCCCTCCCCTCCGGCTAGCCGGGTACCCACAAAACGGCTTGGGGTACCCACCTCCTCCTCGGTATCCCGGGAACTTCGTCAGAGGAGGTGTCCAGAGAGTCCCGGAAAACTTCTTGGACCTGGGGAGAAGAAGCAGAAACAGTAGCAGGGGTGGGGTGGGGGGGAGTCAGAGTTTTCCCTTTTGCAGACCAGAGGCTCTTCTTGCCGATGTGAATCTTCCCCCGGGGCACAGCAGAACAAACGGGCATAGAAACGGGAGGGCAGTGGCTCTCCAGATGGGTGGGTTTGGGGCAGTGAGATAGCAATGCTTGCCCCTTTGGGACACTTCACCCCGTCGCCAATCCGGGGATGGGCTGTAAAAGCTGGAACCATGGAAGCCCGAGCAAGACTGGAGCAGAAGAACTTGGCAGACGTAGAAGGAATGCCTCTTGGTGGGAACCTCCAATTTGTAGAGACACAGGTTGGGTTTGGAACGGGACTGGCTCCTTCAGGATCTCCCCGTTAACGGATGAAAAACGTAGTGGTCTCTCCAGACGGGAAACAGGCAGGCAGAACTCTCCAGTAGGGATGGATGGATGAAGTTCTCGGAAGAGCCGGAGTCCAGAAGAGCGGGCACTTCAAAACGCATCACCAGATGAAAAACGTAGGTGACTGGAGGGGTCAAACGGGGAGCGGGCCCACACCGTTAATTCAGGGTAACTTCACCCACAAACCCCATGGTGCTGGGGTTTCCGGGGCGCAGCTGGGCGGACTGGGCAGTTTTTTCAGGAAATGACGGTACCACCGCAGTACAGGCACAGGTTTAAACCCGCGTCGACGGGCGCGTTCCTCTGTGGGAGATGAGTCCGTTGACCTCCATAGGCTCATCTTGGGAAAACGCAGGTGTCAGGCAAGGTGGGCTCGGGGTTTCAGGTGCAAGGGGGGCGAAGCTTGCGAGGGCGAGAGACACAGGCTGTTGGCGAAGCTCAAAATCCCTCTCCGCAAAACGGATGTCGATCCGGGTAGCTAGAGCGATGAGGTCGTCCAGTGGTAGGTAATCACCGACCCCGCCAACTCGTCCTTGATGCGTCCATCAAGACCTCCCCAGAAGGCAGCAACAAGGGCCCCCGTTGTTTCCAGGCAAGCTCAGAGGCCAGAGTACGGAACTGGATGGCATACATGGCCCACCATAGAATCGCCTTGACGGAAGCGGAGCAAGACGATGCAGCTGAGGTGTTTGCGCCCAGGTAACTCGAAGACCTTTCTGAAAGCACTCAGGAACCCCCTGGAGGTCCCCTGTCAGCGGATCCCCTTTCTCCCAAAGAGGTGCGGGGCCCCGGCCAAGGCTTCACCTTACAGCAGCTAATGATTAAAGCGACCTTGGCACGGTCAGAATGAACGATGAGCGAGGACCTCAAAATGGAAAGGTGCACTGGGTTTGAGGAAGCCGCGACACTATGAGGGTCTCCAGAATAACGGGCAGGCAGAGGCAAGTGCAGGCTAGGACGGACATGGCAGCAGGAGGCGGAGCCACAGCGGTGGTGGAGCAGGTGTAGATTTCCAGTGCAGACATGACTTCGTCCCAACGGGTGGGGATGGCCTGCAGCTTACGGAACAATTGCTCCAGATGGAAAGCCATGTCGGTTCCCCCACAGCTACCAGGTCAGGCAGGTTCACTCCGGCGGGATCCAAATTTGATTGTCAGTTCGTAAATGTAAAAAGGATTGCGCTGACGAACATAAAGGGCCCAAGCGCCGCCCGTTGATATCCGGGTTGGATCCCAGGGCCCACCGCAGGGACAGATGGCAGATGCCCGGCAGTGGGTAGCCGAAGTGCAGGTCTGGTACTGGAGGGTGATAAACGGATGCTGCAGTGAACATAAGAACAGAAATCCAGATAGGTGCCAAAATATTTTAGCAGCAAAGGGGTACAGCAGGATAATACGCAGAAGGACAAATAACTGAGTCAGCAGCAGTGCAGCAGTTAAGGGGTCAAGCTCTAGCTGAGGACAACAACGAACTGACAATGGGCCCGAGGGCAGGGAAACTCCTTAAGAAGCCAAAGGTCACAGGTCACTGGGCCGGGCCAAGGACCGCTTGACTCCTTAAGTATCATGCAGTGCCGCGCGCCGTGCCCCTAGAGGGAGCCCGTGTGCGCCCCAAGGAAGACAGGAAGCTGGAGGAAGCCAGGAGACGAGACCTGCAAACAGGACTGGGACAGGTGGGTGAATACAGCCAAAACACCAGAGACACGGGGACGCTGAATGGCCATAGCAGGGGCCGCAGCGTGAACCTTGACACTCACCTGACCCCCAGCGTCCTGCTTTCCCCCCCTGCTCCTTGCGGCAGTCTCTGCTTTCTGCCTGCACTATCCCGGGCCCGGGCCCCTAGGGGGGCGCGCGAGCAGCTTCTCAGATATTAAAAAGGGGCAGTACCTAATTGGTATTCCCTTTTCCACCTATGGCCTTTTGGCACGGGCTTTATAAGGATACCCCTTCCTGTCGTTGGCGCCTAGTTGTTGGTGTCCCTGCATTAGCAACGTTTGTCCGCGTTTGCTAGCGTTCCCTCTGACGGGTCCGTAGTCTACGTTTCCGCTCCTGCCTTGCCAGTCCTGCCTAGCCAGTCCTGCCTACTCTGGTTCTACGCTCCGGTGTCCTGCCTACTCCAGTTCTAAAGCTCCGGTTGGCCCTATGTCCGCCTACCTCTTCGGCTGTCACCGCTGGGTCATGGGGTCGGGTAGCGACCTGGCGGGTTCCCCTGCAGCAAAGCCCGTCCTGCCTTGTGGCGGCTCCGGTGAAGACAAGGGGCCCCTTAGAAATTTTGCTCCCCACGTTTGGTTACGCCAACTCCTAGCAGTGACCGGTGGATCCACTTCCCGCTCGCTGAGCGGTCGTTACAGTATATTGCAAATTTTCTTGAAAATTTGAAAATTACTACTAAATTTCTAAGCCCCCTAATGACGTAAATAAAAAAAATACATTTTAAAAAAAAAATGCCAACCTACAGTAAACATATGGGTGATGCAGTTTATAAGCTATTTTTTAGTGGAATAACTATCTTCTTACATGCAGAATTTTTGAAGTTGAAAATGGTAAATTTTTCAAAATTTTTCACGATTCTTTGATATTTTCACAGATATACAAGGACTTTTTTGACCCAAATTTCTTACTATCTTAAAGTATAATGTGTCACGAGAAAACAATCTCTGAATCACATGGATAGGTTAAAGTGTCAAAAAGTTATTCTCACGTACAGTGACACATGCCAGATTTAAAAAATGGGGCTCTGTCAGAGGCCAAAACTGTCTCCGACGTTAAGGGGTTAAAGGGGTTGTCTCACTACAAGGATTGATTTTTATGTTAAAGATCTTGCAAAAACAAGTCACTTTGCAATACAGAAATATGGACATAATTATTTTATCCCTTGCTGATTGTGTAAGTTTGACCACTGACAATTCTAATTGGTTTACATTACCTAAGTCACTTAGTACAGCAGATATGAGCTAAACTGTGCATCTACAGCTATTTCTGCTGCAGCTGCATGGGAAATGCCCTCTTTTTCTGTGATTGGCTGACTGATATGTCATTCAGCCTGTTTGGACACACCCCTGGATGGGAAACGCCCCCTGTGTTGTGATTGGCTGCCTGCACTCTGTGCTTACTCCCCTCTGAGCTGTGTTAATTGAAAGTGAAACTAACTGCCTGAGATGGCTGCTGGCTGTATACTCTGGGCAATTACTGACTATAAAGCTGATAGATTCACTCTCCCCTCATATAACACAGTCTTATACCCTGTGCCCCCCCCCATATAACACAGCCTTATACAGTCTGCTCTACCTCCTGCCTGATAACAGACGGGGGAGGGAGGGGGGGGCACTGTGTATTCTTCAGATGTGCTTTATCAGTTCAGGCTGTGTGTATAACTGATTACCCCATTACAGGTGATCTGGTTACAGCGATACAGGGGCCCTGGTTACAAGGAGCTTGTGCAACGAGACACATGAGAACTCTGCAGCCATGAGAACACTACAGAAGGTCTTCAGAGCTGACGTCCTGTCCCTTCTACTGCTTCACACATAATGATGATGTCACAACTCTTCAGTGAGGGATAACGCCTCCTGGGAGGAGAGACACGGTTACTGAAAGGAGAGACTTGCCTATGTATTTGAAACTGAAACAGATAGAATCAGCTCAAGTATGCGAAAGCTTCAAACAATAAAATCCCTTTAATTTTAACATTGAGAGATAGAATATCCAAAATAAAATCCAGAAAATCACATTGTATAAATGACATAAATTTATTTGCATTTTGCTGAGAGAAAAAAGCATATGATCCCCTACCAACCATTAAGAGTTCTGGCTCCTATAGACCAGTTAGACCCTCCTAATCAACTTGTTGCCTGCATTAAAGACAGCTGTCTTAAATAATCACCTTTATAAAAGACTTCTGTCCACAGACTCAGTCAGACTCTAACTTCTACAACATGGGCAAGACCAAAGAGCTTTCTAAAGATGTCAGGGATAAGATCATAGACCTGCACAAAGCTGAAATGGACAACTAAAGCATAAGTAAGATGCTGGGTGAGAAGGAGAGAACTGTTGATGCAATAGTAAGAAAATGGAAGAAATACAAAGTGACTGTCCATTGACATTGATCTGGGGCACCCAGCAAAATCTCGCCTCGTGGGGTATCCTTGATCATGAGAAATGTGAGATATCAGCCTAAAACTACATGGGGTGAGGGGGACGGACGGACTTGTTAATGATACCAAGGCAGCTGGGACCACAGTCGCCAAGAAAACCATTGGTAACACAGAATGGTACGCTATAATGGTTTAAAATCCTGCAGTGCACGCAAGATGGCGCATGTGCATGCCCGTCTGAAGTTTGCTAATGTACACATGGATGATTCTGTGAGTGATTGGGAGAAGGTGCTGTGGTCAGATGAGATAAAAATGGAGTTCTGACTTCCGATTCCGGTGCCGCCATGGAATGAGTGTGTGAGCAGAGCTCCCGGGCGGCAGATCCATACCTGCAGAATTACCACTGACACCTATCACCGGTCCTAGTACCACAGTACGGATCCGGAACCCACGGCGCAGCTGGGGAAGCCCACATAAAAGACGGGCAACGCGTACCGGGCCCCCTGACCCGTCCCGCATATAGACCAGCGCTGCGAGACGCGGGGGAAGACCACCCCCTCGTCCAGCGACGGGCATTGCGAGCACAGAAGCCTTCACCCTCCTGAACGGCAAGACCAACATATCTGTACGACCGCGAGCCGAAGGTGGACCGGGCGAGAGATTACTCCTAGAAGACACCACAGAAGGGAAAGCGCACCCGCCACCAACATCTGCGAGAGCCATCGCGGCCAACCCGTAGTCCTATTGAACAGCGAGGGCAGCGCTGCCGGGCGGGAAGAAGGAGAGCGGTCGGAAGCGAGATAAGAATCCCACAGGGAGTGAGTCTCCACTGCCCTTACCTACTTTCCTGGCTGATAAATCCAGGACATTGGCCCAGTCTCCCCCTTTCCAGCGGCAAAACAGCCACTCTCAGGCGTCTTCACAAACAATCTTAAAAAGCCCGCGAAATTCTTCCATCTTGACTAGGCCTTATATCCAGGCATCGAGTCACACCACCTAAATAACAGCCAACGCCATAATCTCCTTGGGGAAATGCAGGGCCTTCCACCGCAGTACCACCCACCCTCCACTTAAAGAGCCTACCTCTGATACCTGGCGACCCGCATACAACACTGTATGCAACGCAGGTGCCAGCCAACATCGGGACTTTAACCCCCTATTAACCACGCCACCAGCAGACCCAAACCTAAAGGAGCAACTCAATCAATCCCTTCACTCCTAGCGCCAAGGCCCTACAAACTTACCTCGGCAGAGAGTTGCATAACCGACACCTGTCGTACAATTGCCAGCACTAAAAGACTGTGCAGTGTTCCATGTGCAGCGGCCTGGGAGTCTGAGAGGGTCCTTTGCCACGCACCGCCACTTGTCTTCCCCCCGGGTACAGGCAGGGAAAGTGAGGACGACTCTGCATCCCGACTCTGCATCCCACCCCTGCAGCTGGACCTACTCCAACATTTCAGGCACTGACCTCTCCGTATAGAAGTGATCTGAGCTAATCACCTGACCCCAAAGCCGTCCAGTTCTACAACAATTTCCAGGGATAGCCCAACACCCGAACGCAGACCAGCACTCAAACTTGGTGCATGGAAAAGTACCTAAGCAGAATGGGACGCTCCAAGACCACTAAATCATCATCCAAAAATGATAAGTCCCAGTTGCCAGTTCCACCAGACTTTGTATCTCAGGAAGACAGGCAAGACACTATGGATGAGATGTTCTCTTTCTCAGCGCCTCACCAAGGTCCCTCTTCAGCTATATTAGAGGAACCCCCCCCCCCCTCCACCGCCAATGCCTGCTGACCTCCAGCCAACGCCAGGCCCTAACGAGATTCAATCTGACCAGCCAACCTCTGACGTCAAGCTTATCGTGGCAGAAGTTGCAAAACAAATATCTGCTGACCTGCAGTCCTCCGTGGTGAGGATGATAGCCCAGGTGAAAACTGATGTCAAACATCACGCTGAAAGACTAGATGAGAATGATCTACAAATTCAAACCTTGACAAATGAAGCTGATAAGACCCGTTCTCAAATTAGCGGTCTTATCCAGGAAAATCAAAGACTTAACGAAAAACAGGTCCCGAAGGAATAATCTGCGCATATTAGGCATTTCTGAATCGATACCCCCCAAGGACCTAGTCATGCTGTGTGAGAAAGAGCTCCCCAAGGCCTTGGGCCTATCTCACCTTTGTAAAGTAGAGCGAGCTCACCGGCTAGGCCCAGATTTCAGACCGAACCCTAGGATGAGCAGAGGCACCAGCGACCCTAAGGGAAAGGCCGAGATAAATAATTGTAAAATATCTGGACTTTACCGATAAAGTGGCAATCTTGCGGGCGTTCAAGCGGCTATGGTCAGATCTTATTTTTAAGGGCCGAAAGGTTCTCATCTTTGAAGACTTTTCTGTAGAGGTAGCAAGGAAAAGGAGAGCCTTCTCGTCTGTCTGCTCCCAGCTCTTTCGGAGTAACATCAAGTTTGCTCTACTATATCCCGCAACCCTCAGAATCTTCCACAAGAACGGAAACTCTTCCACTTTCCAATCACCGTCTGCAGCCCAGAACTACTTGACAGAGAGACAACAGATTCGCTCCAGGACCCCCTCTCCTTCAGTCTCAGATCGTTCCATCTCCCCTTCTGGCTTCGACATATCATCCAAACGCGATCCCAGATCAAGCCGAGAAGGCTCTTGCTCCCCTCGGCCATCTCGACCTGCAAGCCCGAAGGAGCAGCGCAGATGTCAATCTTCAAGGATGGTCACGTGAGCTTAAAAACCATGTGTGCATAGGACCAGTGGCTAAAGTTATGTCCCAAACATCTTTTTATTAAGGTTTTATTAAGGTTTCACTTGGATAGAGCCCCATTTAGGTTAACCCTACGGGGGGTCACCCCGTACTCCCTCAGGAAGTGAACCGTCCTAACCTGGATTCAAGGGTTAACGTTACTTACGTTGATATTATATAAAAATAATATGTATGATTTTTTTTTAATGATAACAGTGCCATCCAGATATTAATTGATGCAACACTATAGTATACCTGGTTTCTCCTCCTGGGTACGGGCTCCGGACATCACTTCTTTCACTACTATGACAACATAGATTAATGCTGGTGCCCTCCCCCACCCCCCCCCCAAAAAAAAGCATCTACATTGGGGCATGACGCAGCTGGCGGCTTTATGACGCCCAGAATAGGGAAGCATGTAACCTTCTAGCTCCCGATAAGAGGCTCCCCCCTCGCAGAAAGGTTACCATCAACAAGGCCTCTGAGCTAATATCCTTATCTCACCATATGGTGATGGGTAAAATTGGCACCTTTCTGCCAGCCTGGAGCTCCCTAAATGTATTTCAGCCTTCTTGAAATTTTACTATCTACCATCCATACTTTCCATGGGGAAAAAAGTGAAGTCTAATAGCACATTCGGACGGAGGAGAGAACAACTCGGGATTCCCCTCCTTAGTACCTCCAGGACGAAGTGCTCTAAGCAACAAGTTAAGGGTTTAAATTGTTAGATTGTTTGATTGTTAGTTTTATTTGCCTGGTCTTTCATCCACCAAACGTGCTTAGTACGTAGAGTGACCCCCGCCCGCAATAATGAAGGTCATTACATGGAACGTCAAGGGCCGTCGCTTGCCGAGCAAACAGAAAATGATTTTAAGACGATTAAAGCGGCTCAAAGCAGATGTCGCTTTTCTACAGGAGACACACCTCCCAGAAGTCGATTATTTTAGAATGAAGGGAACCTGGGTGGGACAGGTTTTCGGCTCCCCAGCGGTAAACCATAAAGCTGAGGTGATCACACTAGTTGGTAAACGCCTGCAAGGCTCAGTCGTTCACCACGTACACGACACGGAGGGCAGGTGGCTGAACGTTAGGATTAACATCCATGAGGAGATATTTTCTTTTCACAATGTGTATGGTCCCAACTCTAAAAGCGAGGAATTCTTTAGGCAGCTAACACCACTTATTCTGAAAGACACCAGCGAATATAAAATGGTTAGCGGAGATTTTAACTCGGTCATTTCAGCAATGGAGGACAGGGATAGAAGGGCAATCTTGACACGCACTCCCACTCAAACGGCCTCACACCTAGCCGATTTCCTCCGCTCCCTCAGGTTGTGCGATCCGTGGAGAATGTTCAATCCAGAAGGTAGGGAATATACTTTCTATTCCCATCCCCATAACACGTGGTCTAGAATAGATTACATCTTCACGACACATAACCTGGCCCAGAGAGTGGATGAAATTCTAATTGAAGAATTAGTCATATCTGACCATGCCCCGGTTTCTGCAACACTGATGGATAAAATACCACATGGCTCCGACTACATCTGGAGATTCCCTTCATATCTGACCAAAGACGAGGAGTTTTGTAACACTTTACAGGGGTGGTGGACAGAATACCAATACCATAGCGAAGAGCATTCCTCCTCACCTCAGCTATATTGGGATACGGCCAAGGTGGTTTTGAGGGGCAACCTCATGGCTCATGTGCACCGATTTAAGAAACTATCCAAAGACAAGGTAGAGGCACTAAGTAGTGAACTCCGCCAGGCATACAACACCTTCCTCTCTTCCCCATCGGAGGAAAATAAGGTGAAGTGGGTAGAAGCCAAACACCAATATGAGTCTTGGCTAGAAAAAAGTGAATTCCGCAGACTAACTAAGAAGGAAGCACACCTATTCCGCTACGGGAATAAACCCGGTAAACTTCTGGCAAATCTTGCTAGAGGCTATCAGCCTCCCGTCCCCGCACCTGTATTGAAAGATCAGGGAGGAGTAACCAGGAGAAAGGGCGAAGAGGTGATTGAGATCCTTAGGTCGTTTTATGAACGACTCTATGCGGATGAAAAGCTGGACCACCAAAAATCTAAAAGCTGGCTAAGAAATGTCAAGCTCCCAGGCCTTTCAGAAGAAGAGGTGGCAATCCTAGGCGACCCAATATTGGTCCAGGAGTTAGAAAAGGCCATCTCTGACCTCAAGAACAACAAAGCTCTGGGACCAGATGGTTTCACATGCGAGTTCTACAAGGCCTTAAAAACTCAAGTCTCCCCTACTCTGCTGACACTTTTCAACTCCTAACTTACCGGAAGCGCAATCCCACCAGATATGAACACGGCATATATCAAAATTATCCCAAAACCCGGAAAAGATACTCTTTTAGCTGCATCCTACCGACCCATATCCCTAATAAATGTGGATCTTAAGCTTCTAGCTAAGATAATGGCAGACCAGTAAGCCCCACTTATCCCGCGGATAGTCGGTGACCATCAAGTCGGCTTCGTCAAAGGCAGATCGGCGGTGGCAAACATTAGAAAGGTCCTGCTTGTCCAGGACGAGGTCAGACGACACCCGCTACTTCACCCATTGTCGGCCTTTATAACTGTAGATACAGAAAAGGCCTTTGATAGTGTGGCGCGGGGCTGGCTTGACAACGTCTTAGACAAAATAGGCCTTGTAGGTCCATTCCGTGTTTTTTTAAAGTCCCTATATGACGATCCCAGGGCGAGGGTGTGCATTCCAGGTTTCATCTCCTAGCCATTCACCTTAGTATGGGGGACTCGTCAGGGCTGCCCATTGTCACCATATCTATTTGATCTAGCAATTGAACCCCTAGCCAGGTTTTTGTTAGACTCACATGTTTTTGAGGGAATTACAATAAAAACCCACGAATTAAAGTTGGCATTATTCGCTGACGACGTCATCTTCTTTTTGAAACACCCCGAAAGAGATCTCATGAAGCTATTCCACGAACTCCAGCTTTTCCGTGAATGTTCAGGATTCAGAGTCAATCAATCCAAATCTGAAATTCTGAGAATTTTGCAGAATGCCAGGCCCCTCTCATCATCCCAACTCGATGTCCCACTGCAGATTGCCTCCTCCTCTTTTAAATATCTAGGGATACACATAGGCAAATCTCCCACCTCCATCTACAACTTAAACTACCCACCTTTAATATTGAAAATAATTAGAGAACTGGACAAATGGTCAAATCTACCCCTTTCACTGTTTGCCCGAGGTCACTTGATCCGAATGATGAGCTTCCCAAAACTATTCTACCCCTTACAAACCATTCCCCTGCTACTAAAACACACTGATGTTAAAATTATTCAACCGAGTTTCGCACAATTTCTGTGGTCACGTAAGAGACCCAGAATCTCGATAAAAAAACTCCAGCTTCCTAAATTGAGCGGTGGCCTGAATATCCCAGACATAAGGAGATACAACCTAGCTTGTATCCTCCGTCACTGTATTGACTGGATTAAAAATACTTCGGTATACTCCAACACAGAACTGGAGTCGCGAATAGCATCTCCATGGAACCTAACAGCCTTGTTACACACACGGTTTGCCCATATTCCCCTAGATATTAGATCTTGCCTTATCCTACGAGACACGATAGCGGCATGGAAGACTTGTCGCAAGCTATTCAGGCTCCCGGCAACTCTCAGCAAATATATGCCTCTAGTGGGCCACCCAGAGTTCCCGCAGGGACTTCACAATAGACACCTCATCCATTGGAAATCGCTAGGGATAACTACTGCAGGCCATCTTATCGGCCCTGATAATGCCTCATACTTGTTCCTTTTGGAGCTAAATAGCAAATACCAGATCCCACCTATCGGGCATTATCTCACTTATGGGCCAAACAAATGCCTTTCAGAGGTCCGAGGGTTTGACACGCCTGAACCCACCGAATTCACCAACCACTCTCCTTTTGATGACCTTCATTGGACCAACGTCTAGTAGCCACTTCCCTTTCCCTTACATATATGCGAAGCTATCGGGATCTGGAGACACAGGTAATGAATCTTCCATCTTCTCCTGCTCGGGAGAAAGCAGTTCGCCTTCCCAATAACATCCGCACTAACTTGTCCTGGGGGGTTGGCAGGGAATGGAACGCTGTCCGGCAAAGCGCCGTGGTTAACTAAAATGGAGGGAGACCATACTATTCGGTTCATTCACCATGCCATTTATGGCTTCACCATACCCTCCAACACCCTAGTGGCCGCCACAGCGCAAAACAGCCTGCCCCAAATGTGTCCCCCCCCCAAAATCCAAAAACAGAACCCATCTCCATGGAATGGTGGAACTGGTCCCCAAATCCGTGAGACGTTCTGGACAGAGCTACATGTCAAACTAAGGAACACTTGGGACATTAACTGTCAAGTTTATCACCTGAAAAAAACGTATCCTATTCCATGACAGTCTTCAAATAATAGGAGAAACCACACATCTTCTACACCTGCCATTTTATGCGGCAAAAAAATGCCTACTAAATCAACTGTGCTTTGATCAACACGCACCATATGATGTTTAGTGAGAAATATGGTCCTTGAATTAACACACTATCTGTCATATTGAGATTGAAGAGAATGAACAGCCAACAGAGACCCGTATCAGAGAAAGTACTTTGTAGAAATGGTCCCCATTAATCACTATCACATTTCAGGACCCATAGAAAAATAAGGCCCTGATATTCTCATCACTTTTAGCCTCACCAAATGGTATCTGGAGGGTGAATTGACGGGGTCTCTGGGCATCCTCCAAATAAGCAGTAGCTAGGGATGTCTAACAGTTCTCCTATCCTTTGGCCCAAGGGTGAACATCAGGCAACTTTCTGTAGCCCATTAAGCATTATCAGTTACCAATCATTAATCATTATTCATGATAAGTCAAACATTATTCATGTTATGTTGACCTCAATGTCAATTTAAAACAACTCTACCAACGAAAAATTAGTAATTTGTCCGAAACAAAGATTTCTCCTTATGTTAAACCTTGGTGGATGGAGGCTAGGTTTTTTTTTAGGATGTGAGTTTATATTTTATGTTATAAGTGAATTATAACCTGCTTTGAATAGAGTTAAAATGTTTTTACATTATAATGACCTGCTCTAAACTAATGTTTTGACTAACTGTGACCTTATAACAATTGTATACCACAATGTTATGTTCCTTACATTAACGTTTGTCTTGCACAATTTTATTTTGAAAATTCTTCAATAAACACATTTATAAAAAAAAAAAAAAAAAAAATTGAGCTCTTTGGCATTAACTCAACTCGCCATGTATGGAAGGGAGTAAAAATATCCTAGGAACCCATAGAACACTGTCCCCACTGTCAAGCATGAAGGGTGAAAACAATGGGACAATCCAGTATGAAGCACGCCACGGTTGGGGCGCATGTTTTTCGCCAGTTTTCCTGCGAAATTTGCGCCTGATTTAGATGTCGGTCGCAGGGGCTCGCTCAAACAATTCATTTGTAAATTCCGCCAATGCACCGCCAGTGATGTGAGGACGCAGTGCTGACTAAGGTAGCTTCAGTGCGGGGGCAGCGCCTAAATTGCGCCAGCCTGAGTAGTGTGCGATCATACATGCCGTGTAAATTCCTCCGCGCCTACAACTAGCTGTAGTGGGGGTCGCAGTGCAGGTGACTGGGCGCAGTGCAGGCTGCGCCTAAAATTCGCCGTCCGAGTAGGCGTTGCACTTCATACATCGGGCGGAAAAGTGTTCAACTACACGCCTCGCCAGTGTGTTGAGGCGCAGTTCAGCGGGAGGACTTGGTGCGTCAAGTCGGGCTGCTCCTAATGATTCGCCGACCGAGGGAGGATGCAGCTCATACATGCGGGGAAAAGTTCACCGAGCGCTCGCCAAGTGATGAGGCGCAGTGCGGTTCTTATGGCGTCATGAAGTGACATGGCGCCTACATGTTAAAATATCCAGATTCCAGAACAGGCCGGACAACCAGTGAGAAATCATTAAACATGGAAGTCCTGTGCGGAGTATGAAACAAAAATCGCCTTATAAAAGGCGTATAAAAATTCCCGGAGATAAAGAGCCTGAAACCATACTAAAAAAAAACAAGGCGGGAGGGGGGGGCATAAATTATAATCACCTTTCCTAAAATCAAGAAACGGCCGGTGCTACAAACGTGGAATTAGGAAAAAGAGAATTGGCCGCGGAAAAACAGTAATTCAAATTCTGATAAAAGCTCTTCTCCATTGGTCAGCAGAAACCAGCCAAACAAATAGGAGCGACATTGACCCATCAAAACCTCATGGAGAAATCGCCCCCTGAGACCAATCAAATTCAAATGCGGAGACCGTTCCAAAATACAGTAAACAAATGCAGAAAAAGCCTCCAGATTGAGCTGAGCTAGCAACGGGCCCTTGGCAATCCTGGCCAATCAAGCATAGAAGTTGGGGGGGTGGGGGGGATAAACAAGGACCCATTATAACCGATGGAGACATATTGACCAATTCAAATTCCAAAGGCGGGACAGGTTCAAAGATACAGTAAAAATGCAGAAAAAAAAGAGCTGATTGCTGAGCTAGCGGGAGGATTGGCTTATCCCGGCCAATCCATCAGCAGCGAGCTACTTGTCCCATTAGTAGTCTATGTAGATGTTCGGCGGCCAATGAAAGTCTCGGCTCTCAGCGCCGTGCGGCATGGAGTATGATTAAAAAAATCATTTTTATTAGGGGTAAATATGTCTCTCAAAAAAGAAGACTGAAACCATTCTATAAACATAAATCAATCAAATCCCTAACAATGCGTTTGTCCGCCGTCACCAGCCTACATGTCAGGAAACTGCGATATAGATGAAATGCACGGGAAATACAGTAGTTTCAAATTGTTTAAGCTCATCTCATTGGTCGATCAGAAACCAACTAAAGTTCAAATCTGGGTTAGCGACAGGGAACCATTATAAGCGAGATGGAGCAAGTATTGACTAATCAATAAAAGGTGAACAGTTCAAAATACCGTAAAAGAGACCGAGAAAAGGTAGCTGATTAGTTGAGCCCAGCGGCAGATATGAATCCACACCAATCATATGCTGGGTGTGCTCTTATTTTGAATGGAGAAAGAATGGCAAGATAGAAGAGTGCCCCCCTAAAAGTTATTACTAGTCTCACTATGCAAATATTCTAGGACTGTGATTGGTTGAGGGAAGGAGGAGGCTCAACCTGCTTAGTAGCCAATCAGCGCTGAGCTACTTTTCTCATTCGAGGTTGCTATGGGAAAAGAAATGCAAAAGCGAGCCCTGTTTGTGATTGGCTAATATTTAAGAAAGAGGCGCGGTTATTTGTGACCAATGGGAGACCCGAGCGACGCTTTTTAATGGGTTTTTCTAAATGAAATTTCTGTAATAAAACTGTACTTTGGCTGAAATCAAAGGTTTAAAGACTCCCGAAGTTGTCCCGGGATCTGTAAAATAAAATGAACAATAATAGGGGGGAAAAACGAAAAAAAAAAATTAATTAAATAAATTCATTTTTATTTCTTTATTTTTTGTTCCCCCCATACTATTGAAAACCTTTGGGTAAAAGAAAAAAAAAAAAAAAAATGAATTGGGCTCAACCAAACACTCTTTTTTGCCTTTTTTTTTGTATTTTGAACTGTCCGCCTTTTTATTTGATTTTTCATACTTTCCCCTAGGGTTTTAAAGGGTCCCTTTTCCCCTCCTGTTCTGATTGGGTTTGGTTTTTTTTTTCCTTTCCGACCAAAAGAGAAGAGCTTAAACAATTTGAATTAACCCGTAATTTTCCCGGGAATTTTCCTATATCCCAAATTTCCCGATGTAGCGCCGGTCTTTGGGGACAAACGGGTTTTTTTGGGATTTGATTGAAATTTTTGTTTTAAGAAGGTTTCAGCTCTTTTTCACAAATTTTTACACCTAATAAAAATGATTTTTTTAACCCTACTCCCCTGCCACACGGCGCTGAGCGCCGAGCTTTCATTGCCCCGAACTCTCCATTGACTAGAATGGGACAAGTACTCGCCCCTCTGATTGGCCGGATAGCCAAACCCCCCGCTAGCTCAACCAATCAGCTTTTTTCCCTGCATTTTACTGTATTTTAAAACTGTCCCGCCTTTGATTTTGATTGGTCAAAACTTCTCCATAGGTTTATAATGGGTCCCTGTCGCTCCTATTCTGTTTGGCCGAGATAGCCAAGCCCCCGCTTGCTCAACCAATCAGGTCTTTTCTGCATTTTTTACTGTATTTTGAACTGTCCCGCCTTTGAATTTGATTGGTCCATACTTCTCCATAGGTTTTAATGGTCACTATCCGCCCCCTATTCTGTTTGGCTGGCTTCAGCCGACCACTCAGAAAAGCTTCCAGAATTTGAATGACTGTATTTCCCGGCAAATTCCACGATCCTAATTCCTGATGTTGCGCCGTTCTGGATTTTTGGAAAGTGATTTTTTGGAAAAAAATTTTTTAAATTAGGTTTGAACTCTTTTTCTGATAATGTTTTACGCCTTTATAAAGGCGATTTTTTAGGAATCATCCTCCATGACGCACGGAGCTGAGAGCCGAGATTTCTGTTGCATCTTCTATATGTTTCCTCTCTTGTTACGTTCTGGGCTTCAACTTTGCCTCAGCCGGATCATTTAGACCAGAATCAACCAGGTCTGCCTGTCGAGCTGTTGATTCGCTGCAATGCGCCGCACTTTGCCGACTCGCGATCGTACATGTCTCGGAGTTTTCGAGCACGCCGCGTCCCGCCTCGGAACGCCCACACCGCGCCCATTGCATGCCCCTTCATGCGGGGCGCAGCTGAAAGTGGCGAACGCTGCGCCTAACACTGCATCCCTGCGTCCGACAGCAGATTCGGGCCGGTGAGGCGCAGGATACGCCAGAAAACAGGCGTAAAGCCCATTCATACATGTTGCCCAATATGTTTTGGTGGTGTTTTTCTGCTAAGGGCACAGGACTATTTCACCTTATCAATGGGAGAGTGGATGGAGCCATGTACCGTAAACCCTCCTTCCCTACACCAGGACATTAAAAATGGGTCGTGGCTGGGTCTTCCAGCAAGACAATGACCCAAAACATACATCCAAGGCAACAAAGGAGTGGCTCAAAAAGAAACACATTAAGGTCATGGAGTGGCCTAGCCAGTCTCCAGACCTTAATCCCCCTAGAAAACTTATGAGGGAGTTGAAGCTCTGAGTTGGGCCCAAGCGACAGCCTCAAAATCTTAATGAAATTTTAGAGATAAATCTGCAAAGAAAGGAGTGGACCCAAAAATTTCCTCCTGACGTGTGCAAACCTCATCATCAACTACAAAAAATCATCTGACTGCTGTGCTGGCCAACAAGGGTTTTGCCATCAAGTGGGATCAAATACTTATTTCTAATTGCAAATTGCTAATAAATGTATATAATTTATACAATGTGATTTTCCCCGGGTTTTATTTTCATATTCTAATCTCTAAATGTTTAAAATTAACCTACCCTTAAAATGATAGACTATTCATGTCTTTGTCAGTGGGCAAAATTACACAATCAGCAAGGGATCAAATAATTATTTCCTTCAGTGTATATAGATACTCCACATCAGATTCAGTTTAGTCCAGCCTGGCCCAAAGTATATCTGGGCACTACAACTGGTATTAAAGTAGATGGTCAGTTTGTATTGTTTTGAATAAGTAACTGTTGTTTCTAAAAGGCTAAATTACTTAGAGACACAGATTTGAACCTTATATCACACTTATAGGGATGCTCCACATTTTTCACGTATAGTCAAGCAATAAAACCACAGAAAAAATGGGACATAAATTATCCAAAAACTACTAAACTACAATTTCTGCTCAATGGCTGGAAGATATACTGAGTAAAAACATACAGAAAATGGGACATTACTTACTCAAAAAAACACTCCAGTTCTTTGGGGCTTGTTCACAGCTCAATGGCCGAACTAACATGAACCCAGTAGCTAGCAACTCTGCCATTTATGCTGACTGGGAAAAAGATCACATGTGCAGCTAATTGCTTGAGCAAGATGAAAAACTGCACACCAACTTAGCACCTATTCACACCAGCATGCAGAAAAGCCGCAGTATAATGCATGGAGAGATTGCACAGATGCAAAGTAACCAATGAAACAATCACTCATACAACCTCAAGGCATGAGGGAGGTGATTGCTGGTACTACAATTGCATATAATAAGGCAATACAAAAGTGTGTCATAAATATAGATACGTGTGGTACACAATGCTGGCTTACAACCTATTAGTGACACCCATACTGTTAGACCAGGCGGGCTGCCCAGCATTTTCTAAGTGTCCAACACAACACAGGCACACTCTGCTCCCCAGCACTGTTGGGCAAATAAAAAAGGACATACTGGAAAAATATTAAATATGAGGTATTAGTTGGTAATGGGGCCCCATAACACAAGCTCACAAGCCTCTTCACGGCTCCTTATGTCTTGTGAGTCCCTACACTAACAATTTTACAGAAAAAAACATACAGAAAATGGGACATTACTTACTCAAAAAAACACTCCAGTTCTGCTAAAGGCACAGGACTACTTCACCTTATCAATGGGAGAGTGGATGGAGCCATGTACCGTAAACCCTCCTTCCCTACACCAGGACATTAAAAATGGGTCGTGGCTGGGTATTCCAGCAAGACAATGACCCAAAACATACATCCAAGGCAACAAAGGAGTGGCTCAAAAAGAAGCACATTAAGGTCATGGAGTGGCCTAGCCAGTCTCCAGACCTTAATCCCATAGAAAACTTATGGAGGGAGTTGAAGCTCTGAGTTGCCAAGCGACAGCCTCAAAATCTTAATGATTTAGAGATAATCTGCAAAGAGGAGTGGACCAAAATTCCTCCTGACGTGTGCAAACTTCATTATCAAATCCAAAAAATCATCTGACTGCTGTGCTGGCCAACAAGGGTTTTGCCATCAAGTGGGATCAAATACTTATTTCTCACTGCAAATTTCTAATAAATGTATATAATTTATACAATGTGATTTTCCGGATTTTATTTTTCATATTCTATCTCTAAATGTTAAAATTAACCTACCCTTAAAATTATAGACTATTCATGTCTTTGTCAGTGGGCAAAATTACACAATCAGCAAGGGATCATATAATTATTTCCTTCACTGTATATAGATACTCCACATCAAATGCAGTTTAGTCCAGCCGGGCCCAAAGTCTATCTGGGCACTACAACTGGTATTAAAGTAGATGGGCAGTTTGTATTGTTTTGAATAATTAACTGTTGTTTCTAAAAGGCTAAATTACTTAGAGACACAGATTTGAACCTTATATCACACTTATAGGGATGCTCCACAATTTTCACGTATAGTCAAGCAATAAAACCACAGAAAAAATGGGACATAAATTACCCAAAAACTACTAAACTACAATTACTGCTCAATGGCTGGAAAATATACTTACACCCAGCAGCAGGCATCTCTGGTCCATATGCTGCATGGGAAAGATATAGCAGGTGCCGGATATTAATGAGCGAATGCTCTAGATACTAGTTCACACCAGCATGCAAAAAGCCACAGTATAACACATAGGGAGACTGCCATATGCAACAATAACGATGAAATTGCATATAGATAAGGTGATACAAAGGGTAACGCCATTCATACAGGAACACCATGATGAGTTGCAGCCAATAACGCCCATAATATTCGAATGGGCAAGCTGCCCAGCACTTAAAGGGAGTCCTGCACAAAATACTTGTACCCTAAGCTCCCCAGTGTTTTAGGGCAAAAAAATGATGACATACTGGAAAAATAACAAATATGAGGTATTAGTTGATACGGTAGCTACAGTACGCAAGCTCGCAGGCCCCGACAAGGCTCCTAATTACTTGCAAGTCCCTACACTATTAAAGTTAAAACCACAGAAAAAATGGGACATAAATTACCAAAAAACTACAAAGCTACAATTACTGCTCAATGGCTGGAAGATATACTGAGTCCCAGCAACAGGCGTCTCTGGCCCATATGCTGCACGGGAACGATATAGCAGGTGCCGGATATTAATGAGCAAATGCTCTAGATACTAGTTCACACCAGCATGCAAAAAGCCACAGTATAACACATAGACTGCCAAATGCAACAATATTGATGAAATTCGATATAGATAAGGTGATACAAAGGATAACGGCATTTATACAGGAACCTTTTATGTCTCATTTTTTTCTGTGGTTTTATTTTTAATAGTGTAGGGAATCGCAAGAAATGAGGAGCCTTGCCGGGGCTTGCGAGCTTGCGTACTGTAGCTACCGTATCAACTAAAACCTCATATTTGATATTTTTCCAGTATGTCATCATCTTTTTGCCCTAAAACACTGGGGAGCTTAGGGTACAAGTATTTTGTGGAGGACACCCTTTAAGTGCTGGGCAGCCTGTCCATTTGAATATTATGGGCGTTATAGGCTGTAACTCAGCATGGTATGCCTGTATGAATGGCGTTACCCTTTGTACCGCCTTATCTATATGCAATTTCATCGGTATTGTTGCATTTTGCAGTCTCCCTATGTGTTATACTGTGGCTTTTTGCATGCTGTCATCCTTTTACATAGACTTAAATAGAAAATCCGTGCAGTAGTCCCCACTGCAAAGATTTTCCACCGGACGTTTTTTTACAACGCCGGTGTAACAAAAAACTTAGAACATGTTAATTTTTCTGCACGGTTTTCGGAAAATGTGAAGGGGTACGACTTGAATCTGCAAACTGCGAACAAAAGCCACCCCCCTTTCATACAAAAAAAACGACAAAATACCGGCCGGATAATCCGACCGGTATTTTGTCATTGCCGTGTGACCCTGGGGGTATGTTCACATGACTGATTTGGACACTGATTTTTAAGCGCCCAAAACAGTATCAAAACACCATCAAATCCTCTCCTGAAACATGCTTCTACAGAAGGTTTTTGAGATGCACATTTTAGGCACGTGTTCTGGTGCGTTTTTGGCACAGTTTTACCTTAATCAACCCACAACTCCACCCTCAAAATTATTTACTAATACAAAGGAAATCCAAAAATGGTATTTAAATGATATTGTGCTTATCTTTGTCATACAGACCAACAATTTGTATCAGAGAATCTTATAAATTAGTAAGAGGTCACAAGTGAACTGCTCATTGACCTATGCAGTTATAAAATGTTTCCCCGCTTATGCCTGGTAATCGCGAGGGTAAAATCCATGAAGTGTTTGTCAGGCCATTAGGGTGACATGACATTTTTGTATTCCCCCATTAGTTAGTTAACTGTTAGAATCAGAGCAGTGCTCTGGGCCGTGGTTTATTACTGGACAGCCAAAGAGGCTGTCGTGTGGATGGCCGATCAATCCACCTTTCCGGATCCAGGCCAGGTTTAAGTAGTAGTATGTAGACATTGTAAGATTCATTTAACCTGGGGGTAAGTACGATCCCAGGTGGAATAACTGCAAGATTTGCTGTGTAGAAGTAAGGTAGTCTGTGTTTGTGCTGTGTCCTGAGGCATAGACAGTAGACGTCTCCATAATTAGGTTTAGTTTCATAACGATAAGCAGGAACATTGAAAGCCGCTGTTTGACAGCACGACTATCACTAATGTCCTAATACACTTTGCTCTGCTACATGACTCGAAATGAATAGTTATAGGTGCATCACGTGTTTGACAGCAAGCCTTATGGTTTGTTTTGGGTATTCTTGTGTTTTTACATGTGGTGAAAAAATAAGAGAAGCGAGAAAGCAAAATTGCACCAACATTTCTTCAAGTGTCATAATGTACAAAAAAAAGAGAAGGCTACCTTGTGGGTTTCCGTGTCCAACGTCAACTTTGCCATTAATATGCTATCTTGATACACGACTTACTGTGAACAGCCCAGCTTCTGTATAGCAATGACCTTTTGTGGCTTACCAATCTTATGTGGAGTTTTGTCAATGATTCCCTTCTTGGCGAAATCTGTCAAGTCATCAGGTCGTCCCCGATGATTGTGTTTGCCTACCTGAACCAGACTAAGGGACTTAAGACTTACGACTTTTTAAAAATGTACATAGAAAGCCTTTGCAGGTGTTTTTGTGTGTTAATTATTCTATTATTTTTTCTGAGATCATTTACATTTGTGTAATTTCCTTCGCTATATAAGGCCATGAATTATCAAGATAGAACATAAATAACATTGAAGAAGGATCACTCTGGGTGATTATGTAATATACTACTAATAATCTAATATTAATTAAGAACACCATGTAGGACGGCTCTAAAAAAATTATTTGTGAAAAATGTAAAACTGCATTGACAATTTTATCAAATTTGCGATTTACAAAGTTTTAAATGTAAGACAGTTACAACACAAAATAGTTCATACCTACCATCTATCATATCTACTGTATGTAAGCATAAGTTTTTTTTATTTTTATTTTTTATTCTTATACTACACTAAGTGGCTTATAAATGAATAATGTCAAAATAATTACGATTTTGAAAAAATAACATATAAATCAATGTTTGAGGCCCAGATCCATATATCTGACAAGGTCCTTTGATGGGACCTGTATGTTAGACACCCCCATAAATGACAACATCTAAGAAACTAAGGAGGACATGTATGAAAACTGTCCGTATGGTCTTTAAGGAGGAACTTTCTTTGTTAGCCCATTGATGGGGGGAGCAACCAATCAATAGCACAACCTGTCTTTTTTTGCAGTAGCTGCTATATAGAATATGAAAATCAGCTCCGAGACTACTCTGAAATGGGTAAAACTTCATAAAACACCCATAAAAAACATAATTTGCACAGAATTTAAATGTGCTCAGTGGTCCAAGGGTAATACATTGAGAAATAAAAAAGTATAAACTGTACAGGAGGAGTTCCCCATCTGGTTGCAAGAGTAACAATCAGGCGATTTCTCAAAAGCAATCTGGCTTTGGATGTGGAGGGTAGATGGAACCACTAGGCGCCACGTTCTGCTCCTTGCTCCATCACTTCCGAACATCTTGTTTTGTAAAACAAAAAAAAAAGATTAGTCTTCTTATTAAGGGTAGTTAAAATTAAAGAGTTTACTAAAATAAACGTACCGATCACCCACTGCTGATCAGCACTAAGCAACCAGCAGATGACTTTCCACTTGCCGGTTACTGCTTACCCCTGGTGGTATTTTTTGTCCCACAAGAGACGACGACGGGTGCTGTGCACCTGTGAAGACACTGGAATAATTTAAAAAAAAAATGTGTAATAAAAAAAGTTGTTTAGAAAAACACACATCTAGTTTTTTACAGTAGTCTAATAGCTTAGCCCCCAACCTGTTATTATTAAGAATGATGGTTATATGAAAGATGATTTTTTTTTATTGAAAATAACCACATAGCACTGAGTCTGCATTGTACTGATCGACTACCTAAATTTACAAGCACAATTTTGTGCAATAGTGGTTTGAGATAATGCAAAAAAAGGAAGCAACGATTCTTACAAGTACAAAAAGCATAAAAACTATATACTAAAGAAAAACACTTTATTTTTATGACGAAGAAAAAATTAAAGAATTAATACAGTTTAATTGCCATCCAATATCAAGGACTCGTCTTCATGATGTCCATCCTGCGCTGGTAAGCAGGACTTTTGTGTGTACGCATCTCTTCTCCTTCGCATGTTACCCACTAATAATGATTTAGACTGAACGTATTTTATTTTTTCCATAAATAATCTTCAGTCAAAACACAGAAATTCAAATTTTGAAGAACAGGGTAAAAAAATGTATCAAAAACCACGTCACAACTGCGCTGCGGTTTTTGGGAACAAGGGTAATACATTGAAGCACTCAATGTGATTCCTACGTGTATATTTCAGCATTGAGGATGAATTCTCGCAAGAAATCCAACTATGGACACTTTCTTTTGGGGCGAACGACCATAAACCAGGTGACGCAAATAGAAGCATGTGTGAGAAAATCTATCATGACAAAAACAGTTCCTCCATAAAAACTTTGCGTTGTTTGACAATTAATAACTATTATTTAATATAGGCGAATCAATGGAAAATGTGAACTATCTGGGAGCTGAATGAGGAAATGAGATTTTAGGCCACGACTTTATGTGGTGTACGAAAATTCTCGTATGAAGACAAACGTAGTCCAAATTCAGCAAGTGGTAACGATACCCCAAAAACGATGACAATATATTCCAATCGCCCAATCAATATGTAGAAACACAAAATTACTATAGTATCATGCTGACACCAGACAACCGCAGATATAACTCTGTGAGAGCACGGTAAGGAAATAGACCAAAAGCACTTATTCCGGTTACCATAGACTCAATGCAAACAACCGACCATGTTAGCAAGCACCAGCTTCCAGACCAGGTAGGGGGGATGTCAGTCATAAAAAATCTTTATCAAAAAAGCTTTATTATTGAAATATTAAAAACAACTGAGAAAATCAACTCATAATTAGTGTGGGGTGTCACATGCTTAAGAATGGTGAGTTGATTCGGGGGCGTGGCTTGCTATGCTGTTTGAGGACGAGTGCTCTGCAGCTCCTAGGCCTCTACACATCTTTTATCCTGGCGCTAATCGCCTCACAGAGATGGGGAAAAGCAACAAAAAACGCCCTCGGTCACCTCTGCTTCCTCCCAGGGGGAATTGTTGTCAGTTATTTTTGGGCGCTTTTCTGCTCTCATGGGCCCTTAGGAGAAGTACTGCTGTGGTGATGCTCCCAAGATGGCCGCACGACTCTGCACCATACCTCCATCCACACCGTCTGACCTGCAGTGAGCCAGAGCTACCTTCTCATTGCTCCGGTCGCTCAGGAACCATCGAGCGGTGTATACAGGCTAACTCCCGCCGCTCCTGCTTCTACACCTCCCGCTCCACAGTGACAGGATCCACAACCTAGTAAGCACCATCGGCCGGCCCGCTGGTGGATCTGGTGTGACGGTGGCCCTCCTTTCCGCTCGGCAAGCTTCGGGGGAACTGCCCTGCCTGCCATGTATGTGGGGGGGGGGGTGGTGGTGGGGGGGGTTTTTTATCTCCCCACGGCTGATCGGAAAGACTGGCGGGTGGCCCATCTTCACCCTGCACTCTTCCTCGCTGAGGAGTATGCTGTCGGGCGCGGCTCCTCGTGGCACCCCGCACCCTTCACCCGGGTGCCGTTTCCTCCTTCAGCGACAGCCTGACCGCCGCGCATACAGCTGGGCCTTGCCGCCTCAAATGGAGCCGGAACGGAGGAACAAGTCCGATGTGCTTCACCCCAGGACAGCAGGTACCGGTCCGGGTGGCAGTCTCGACTGACTGTGACTCACGTCACCTCACTTACTTCACCTCCCTGCCTCAGTCTCCCCTGCCGCACCTCCCACTCTGGTTGTCTGCTCCCTACTTCCTGCTCCTCTGCTTGGTGGGCAAGTCGGCAATCAGCTCCCCTTGCTCAGAAGGCCTCCTCTCCCTACTGCGCACCCATCTGTCTCCCCAAGGATGGTGCCCGGTGATCATACTGAGGGCTCCATTAAGCTTCTGCCTGGCAGGCGTACAGGGTAATCTGCTACTCCTAGCGGGCTCTGGGAGGCCTCGCACTCCCCCCTCAGGGCCATCCCCTCAGCTTATGGGGACCCACCACCCGCATGGACCTCCTGATCTGCCTTCCGCGCCTCTCTGGATCCAACCGGCACATCATCTCCCTCAGGGCCTTCACCTAGTGTTTTTTCCAATCCTGCCAGCACTCCCAGGCCCGCTGGACCCACCCCCTCCGTGGGCAACTGGCGCCAGCGGCGCCCTGCCGGCCTTGTCCATGGCTCTTCGTGGTGCCCACTCTACAGGTAGAGACTTGGACTAGCTGCCCTGCACCCTCACGGCCCACCTTCCAGCCACTAGGTCCTCATGTCTCTATCTCCTCCAGTTAACTATGAATGCACCATTTCCGATCCAAGGCGGTTGAATCCAGATTACGCTCAGGGTCCTGATGTGGCACTACTCTCTAGTCCTTTGGAGTGCCCTCGCTCTCGTCTGTCGCTCTCGGATGCTGGTCGGGGATCACCCTTTGTCGCCCTCCGGTACCAGCGTCTGCAGTCTGCGGTGACACTTGCCGACATGCAACAGCTTACCTGGAATCTAGCCCGACGAGGCAAGATATTTCTTCTATGACCGCAGCGACTGCTCGGGGAATGGAGAAAGAATTTGAGCCCAATTCCATTGGACTCTCTACATGTCTAACAAAGTGGACTCCCCTTCAGCATGCCCAAGAGTCGTCCTCCACTACCATATCTGCTCTGCAGGAGTGGTACAACAACACAACCTCCTCAGCTGTTTCATCTTCAACAACACCTGGATGATGTAGAGAACATGGGGGCGGCGCAACATTTGCGGAGATCCGTGGGCTTCTAAACGGTTCCTGCCTCTGATGCTCTATTCAACTGTCTCTGCTATTTCAACGATATTCATGATCGCTCCAATGTCCCACATTGAGCTTGATTAGGGTTCATAGAGCCCTCCGCCCTCCAAGTCAAGATGATCTGCATCCTCGAGATGTCATTCAGTCGCGTCCACTTCTTCCTTCTAAGGAGGACATATGAACCGGGTTCGGAAGGCCGCTCTCCAGTGTACAAAGGTTCCGATCTACAGATTTACCCGGATCTATCATCGCCATACTCTCGCCAGAGGGAGCCATGCATGAAACCCATACTGCTGTGCTTCGGGAAAGGTGAAATTACCTACAGGTGGGGCTTCCACCTTTGCTCTTATTGCCCATCTGGGTATGATGTACTACACATAACGATCCCCCTGAAAGATATCCCCGCCTTTCTGCAGGATCTCAATCTCTGATAGTATCTCTGCCGGACTGGCCCCACGCTTTTCCTCCTCGTTGCAAAGGAAGCCCCAGGTTCACCCCCGACTGGCCCTACTCCTTCGGGATCAGGTCTCCCACCCAGGAAAGTACGTAACAGACATCAACGCTCTGTTCAAGACCTATTTGGTCTCTGGTCCCGTCCCGTGATCGTGAATTCGGAGGCTTCGGCCTAATTTGCCCTGCCACTCTAGGTGCAGTTGAACCTAGTGCTTTGAGGACTCGGGGAGGACATTCCCTGTGCTTGGTTTCTATGCACTTTCATTTTTGATGTTCTCCGTCTTGATTTTTCTGGTTGCTACCCTAACTCGGTGCCTATGTTGTTAAACATGTTTGTTGCAGATTAGCCTGGTATTTTTTTGCATTGTTTTTGTCATGCTTCTAAAGGAGCTCTCTCTGAACATGCTAATCTTCTACTTCCACGTAGTTCGGGATCCCTGCGGGTCAAGTTTTGGCCTCGAGGTCCTCCCTGGTTTCACAGACGCTAGATGGTTGTTTCTTTTGCGGGGTTTCTTTATCCCCCTGCTTCCTTCTTCTCCCCCTTTCCCTCCTCCTTTTTTGTTCCCCCTTCACCCCTCCGTCGTGCTTCAGGGTTGGTAGTAAACACAAACAGCGTTTCTCCCTGATTAAAATGGGAGATCTTAACAAGCTTCTCTCAACACCAAGGGGCCTATCGCCCTATGAACTTTCTCAGATTCTCTATCATTTTCACAAGAAACCGAGTTCAGTATAGCGTGTTTTCAGGAGACTCATTTCATGACCTCTCAGGCCCCCTCCCTTAAAAACAAATAAATTATATCTAATTGGTATTGTCCAATCATTACCCTCTCGAAGTGTGAGAGGTCCGCCATCCCTCCACAAGTCCCTCCCGCAATCAGGTGTTGACTGCATTATGACGTGAAGAGCTATATATGTCATTTAATTTTGTCTATTAACGCAACTTCACTGTAGTTAACTGTTTATGCTCCTATTCAGGTCAGAGTGTCGTTCCTCCTAGCCATCCCCCCTAGAGGTGCTGGAATCCGGGTGACGGAGACCGATTTATTTTCATTGGTGGATTTTTATAAACTGACGGTCTGGAACCCGACAGTCTTTACACTCTCGGCCGCTCATCCTTCCTTAATCTGGCATTAAGCGGTGATGTGACAGCGGCTCTCTTTTCGGTTCAACGTAGTGATAGGCTGGGGCGTCTACAACCACCCCTCGGACAGGGACTACAGATTTTACTGCCATACCCCACAAGACATTATCGTCGAGATTAAATCACCTTATTACAACATGGTGCCCTCGGTACACAAGAGGTTGAGCGGACACACCGCTGATTTGTGCAATCATATCTTGGGTCGGTATATCAAGCTCCTGGTTGATATTGCATCACTCCACCTCTTCCCATCCCGCGCTATTAAGCACCGTGGACTTGGAGACTTAACGATCTCTGCTGACCAATCCGGTCCTGCGTGGCCGACATGCAACAGGACCAATCGAAAACTTTAGTTGTCGATCAAGGGGAGCGGACACAAAACTGCCCCCCAACGGTGTAAGTGGGAGGCTTTGTGAAATGTGTTCCTGAGATGCGACTTTATTGAAGTCATGGAGTCAGATCTGAAGAGGGCAAAAGCAGTGACTGTGTTGCTGACAGGCGCCTTACATACATCGGGAGACCACATTGAGACTCGTCCACAAGCAAGCCCCTTTCTCCATCTATCCTTCATGAGCTGTTATGGTGGCTCGTCGTCGAGGTGCGTACGCCGTCTTTGTAGACCTCTGTTGGGGCAGGACGCAGCAGACGTGCCGGCAGTAGGAATTTCAATGAGTTTGGTAAATAAGAGCGGCCCGAGTCTACCTGCGCTAGGTGCATTCTAGAGACCAGATTCTCCTCTTTATTAGTTCCCTGCATCAGAGCTGCCTTCGGGAGGAAACCGACTTCATACCACAGAGCCTGGACAATCCGCAGGAATTTAATACCTACTATTCCAAACAACTATCGGTTAACCCCCAAACTCCCTAAGGATCCTCTCCTTCCTTGCAACACCTCCCTCCCCACCCCTAAACCTCTCCCGATTCGGCACATGGAGTTTTGGAAGCCCCTTTCTCGTCTGACGAGATTAAACAGTGTGAAAGAGTGTCTTACCAAGGGGTGCAAAAAAAGCCCTGGGCCGGCGGCTTCACAGCCCCTTTTTTCAAGACCCTTGCTACAACTCCTCTCTCCCCGAATCTTCTTACTACTTTCAAATGCACATTTCAGCTACTACCCCAATCCCTGCGACTCGTCTCCCCCAGCACACATCACCGTGATTCCCAAAAAAGGAGACAATGGAGATCCCTCAGGTATGCCGTGTAGAATTATGAGGCCTAATTTCTCTTTTAAATGTGGGATGATCTGGAAGATCTAACGCTAATTGCTTTTACTGAACACGCCTAGTTGACACCTTCTTGCCTGGGGGTTGATACACCCACCAGGTGGTTTTGTCCCCGCAGTGGGATGCCCGTAGAGCCACACTGCTCAAGATGCTTGGACTAAATACAGTACGCTCGACAATGCGTGGGATTCCCCCAGATGTGACCTGTCCCCTTGATCCCAGAGAAAGCTTTTGACAGGATCTCATGTGGACTCCCTGGCGTACCACGCTTGCTTCGTTGTTGGCTTGGTACCCCTTTTTTTCAGCTAAAATCCTGGCCTTGTATCAAAATCCTTCCGCCAGTGTGAAGAAATTTACGGAACCCTAGTCGGACCCCATTCCCTATCTAGTAATGGAACAAGACAGGGGATGTCCACCGATGACTCCTTGCTGCTTTATATTTTAGTCATGGAACACCTCCTGTAATCCATACAGCTCCAACCCGACATCAGGGGTATCACGATTGGTGGTTGGGAGAAGACAGATGCTCGGCTTATTGCCGAACGACCTCTTGATCTACATAACGAACCCCCTCATTTCCCTTCCCGTCCCTGTAAGACTGAGCTGAAGCGGTTTAGAGTGTTTGGATCTAACTATAAAATGAATATACACGACAATCAGAGCCGCTGAACATTACACTGATACCCAGTGTGGTGTCAATGTATATTCTATAAAAAGAATGGGAAACAGTTCCTTTCGCATGACCATCTAATGGAGTATTTTCCAATCCTTGAGGAATATATCATGCCCGGCCTGACCCTTCCAAGTTGTTTGAAACTAATTTTTCTCCCTTGCATTGTCAGGGATCTCCCATCATGCTGCGGCTGTGGTCTCAGCGTGACTATCTCCTGTGTTTGGCAGGATGACAAACTGAAAATGTCCATCACTCCTCAAAAATGTTGTACCTTCTTCAGATGAATCCCAATTTTCATCCCGAACGGCCTTCTGGGGTTCAAGATATATCGTACCTTCAGTGACTTCCCCCATGTTATGTTGGCTCTCCCGCGCCCGATAGTGCTACGTGTAGGGTGTTTTCCTAGGCTAAGACCGCGGGTTGCGTGGGTCTCCCTGATTGTCCGACTATTATTATTTGGCCGACGGGCCTATGCTGAGATTTAGTAGATTAGAGTCCATGCCTCCTCAGGGAAGTTATGGGAACATATCGGCCCAGGCGCTATGTCCCCCGGTCCTTAAATATCTCTCCACCTGGGCCCCTGGCACTATTAGATCGGAGTTGAGTGTGGATGTCCTTTTAGCACGACGCACACCCTTTTTGAATCATTCCGTAAGGCCAAGCCTTCTGTAGCTTTGTATCAGACCTGAAGGCCCGATGTTCCATGTCTGACAACCATCTTATTTCCTGCCGGTGCTTCCCCAGAACAAGTGTTTCTGGCAGCTGTCCAGAATCGTGCCCGCCTTCGAGGCAACGAACACAGCATGCGAGGTGTAAAATTGCTTCCTCTTGTCCAGATCTTCTGAGGGAAGGTTCTGGCGTACGGCCGCTCCCCTGAACCTATAGAATACGCGCAACTGAAGCACTTGTTATTTTACGGTTCATTAACGGAAGTATCAATTACGATAGAGCCCTCTTCATCCCAAGGGAGGAGACTCTGTCCTTTCCCCCTCGATCCCTAGGCACCTGATTTATCCGAGGAATGTGTGTGTGGGGGGGGGGGGGGGGGGGGGGGGGGGGGGGGGGGGGGGGCAGGATCTACCTTGTGCTCCTTTCCCCTTGCAGGTACTCAAGTCCCTTACCCTACCTTTTGTGTGGCATGGAGTGAAGAACTACAGGCTAGACTTTCTACCCTAGGACCAATGGACGAAGGAATGTTTATTACCTGCACACAGAAAGCAGATTCATTTGCTATCAAATCCAAGCAACCAGCTATTCAGATCCTCTCACAGATGGTACAGGGTGGCCAGATCTCATCCATAAATTGGTATGTCCGTTGTGTCTCGGATCTATGCTGGCTCTGTTGATGCCGGAGCCGGGCACCATGGTACACATATGGTGTGTGTTATGATCGTGCCTTCAGAGGTTTTCTGGGAAACGGTCCTGCGAGGGCTAGTATATCTTGATTTGTACTTGGGGGTTCAGTGCCTGATTTCACCTGAGTGCCACACCTTTAGTTCAGTGTTCCAATTCCTCTCAAATAAATAAAAGACATCGTTGAAACAGACCTATCCTACAGGCAGCCAAGAACTGTTAATACCCATTGCATAGGCGTCTATACCTCTCCCCCCGTCCGTCTGCGATTGGATAGAGGAGGTTTCTTCCACTGTCCGGATGGATGAGTTAATATGCCCACTCCCGTATTGATTATACCCTTATATTTCCTGCACACCTGAACCAATGGACCCGTGTATCAATCATCTCAGTGCATATTAAGGCCTTATCGTGAGCTGATTGCCCGGGATGCCGGCCAGCCCTCGTGTTGATCTTTGTCCCATTTTTTTCTTCTTTAGTGTTTTCCTCCTTTTGAGCCATGCTTGCCTCCCCTGTGGCTCGACGGACCTGAAAGTTCCCTCCCCACCTTCTCCCCTACACCCTCAGTTCTTAACATTCTTAACGCAGTCCTAGGTTATGCTCCTAATAGAAAAATCAGTAGGTCCCGCACATGATTGTGTTTGTATTGTCATTCCATTTTGGATAACATTTTTTTATTTTTTTTTGTAAAATGTGTATTGACTACTGGGTGCGTCTTGTTCGAAGTAGTATATTGGACTGCGATTGGTTAATGCCGGTACTTAGTTTTGATTTATTTGAAACTGCTAAAAAAATGTTTAAAAAAAAAATAAACAATAGAATGTTTTTGAATTCAGTACCCATAAGACCCCAAGGGCCTGATAGCGTTCGAGATGTAATACTCGCTTACTCCATTGCTATTTCGGTAGTGTGTCTGAGCGGAATGGCGTAACAAGCTCTGTTTAAATCGTAGTTTGGTAGTCACAAACGCCTGACTAACTTGGCTGCTATATGTATCAACAAAGCCGCCGCAAAGCACACACAAACAAGTAATACAAAATGTTAAATAAAAACACAACGTGACAAAAATCATATCTAAAATATACTAATACTAACACATAACTTAAAAAACAACAAAAACTCATTACAACTTATTCTGTTTTATATGTGTTCTGTTCAGAACTCGCAAATAAATACATAATACATTTTTGCCTGTATATTAGGAGCTTATCATGGTGAATCTTATAATAATCCGATCAGAAGTTGGTATACTACCGCCAAAAATACAAAACAGAGCCTGATTTTGTCTGAATTATTCTATACAACTTGTATGTATTAAAAAAAACACAACAATAAAATTAAGCTAATAAGTGTTAATTAAACGGAGAATATAAACCTGAAATTGACGACCATATAAACATTATATTGTACGTTGAAATGACTATACAATCCATAGTGAAACTCATCGTGGAAAGGAAGAAAAATCCACCAAGCTTCCATCGTTATGCAAAATAATTTTTTTATGTAAATCACCGGCTGACATCAGCCCTTTATCTGGTCATATATTGACTTTTTCAACTTTCGGTAACTAAACCCACAGATGTACAAACGATTTTTTGGGTTCGTATAACATCACCTTAGAAGATTCTGAACTCTTCAAAAAATGGTCTGGATACAGCATGATGCCTTGAATGAACAAGGAGTTTCAAGGCAATCAGAAAGATTCTGTCATATCCGTGACCTTGAGAGTCCTGATGTACAAACCTACAAACTGTACTCTTACACCAGTCCTGCAACTAATTAAATATACAAAAAACTTACGTGCAATTGATATATGAAAGATAGTGAACTTTATCGTTGCTAAAAGAGGAAGAAAGAGGCGTCTGTTTTCATCAACATAGTGTCACAGAATTCCGTATGCAGATGAGTTGCCACAATCCAAAAAAACCATTTACATCTACCCAAGAAGTAGTATCTTTCTTCTTTGGTGCGAGTAGACTAGTGAATAATATGGAGCCGTTTAGATTGGAAGCCAAACGTGAACCAGATCTGACTTTTGAGATTTAAAATTTCTTTTAACTGTTGGATTAATGAAAAGAAAAGGTAAGGCCATGTTCCAACGGCTTAAAACAGGACGATATTTCAGTCCGAAATTATGCGCCGGATGCGCAAAGTTACGGGCTGAAAACCGTCCCAGTCATTACGGATACATCACAAATCTCATAGAGAACTATGGATTCACGTCTCTCTCCCTGCCACTTCGAATCCGGCCGCGGGGGATATAAGTGACATGTTGAATTACCAGCACACGTATACGCGCAAGCTGGAAATAGCAAGTCTATGGCCGGCAGTAATTAACCACCCGCCCCCAGCTTACTTGCCCCCGCCCCCAGCCACAATGGCTGTATTTTGGAGCGAATTACGCCCTGCAAATACACCGTGTTGAACTACCTAAGTGTCTTTTTTATACAATTTTAAAATTTCAGTAGAAATGCCTTGCTGATTACTCTTGGTGCTGAAATGTTATGTGTGTTTGCCTAGAATTGAACTGTTTGTTTTCTTCCTAGAGCTTACATCCTGAAGTGTCGATCCTCTCTAATTTAAAAATTTTCTTGACTGCTGCATTAAGTATGGCTTGTTTATATACCCTCTCTGTTTAGAAATTCAGTCACATAATGCTTACAGTGATTTCCAAACGGTTACTGTTAGTACAATTTCTTTTGAGCCGCACATACCTACAGGTAAATTTAAGTAGCACAATGTTTAGATAGACATGACGATCGCTGTGGGCCACAGAATAGAATTTTTAGCCGTCTGACAGGTTTGTATAACGCGAACAACTGTGATATTGGGTGCCCGCTTGCAACTGTGGACATATAGTGTCCCCATTCCAAAAAATCAATTGATGTATGTTTTTTATTGCTCGTGAATATGAGTTCATAGAATTATAGTTCAAAAATTGAACGAACTGTGAGTGACCATAACGTCTGTGTCCTGTCAAGACCGAACAACAATCGTCTATAAATCTTACAGTACCAGCAAATTGCAAGAGAAAACATTAAGATCACTAAACAAGTGGATTTCTTCGAAAGCAGCCATATAAATTCCCGCTAGCGACGGGGAGAACCTGGCCCCCATCGAAGCTCCGCACTTCTGTAAAAAAAAATTCCCATCAAATATGAAAAAATTATGCGTCAAAAGATAATCAACTGCTGTAATAATAAATTCCTGTTTGTCTACAGAAAAAAGAGTGTATTTTAATAAAAATTGACGTAAGGAGCAATCAAAGCTTGATGGTGCGGGATCGAGGGGTACAGCCTCTCCACGTCACAAGTAACCCACATTCCATTCAAAGGCCACTGAATTTGATCCATAACAGAGACTAACTGTTTAGTGTCTCTCAGATATCCTGGAATTTCAATGACATACGGCTGCAATTGGATATCGACCCATCGTCCCAGTTGCTCATTAAATGAACCTATCCCTGAGACAATGGGTCAAAAAGCCGGTGGAAATGTATTTTTATAGGTTTTTGGCAACGAATGATATATGGGAATTATCGGGTTATCAGGTATCATTCTGTCTGCCAACGTTTGTGTGAGTATTCCCTGTTGTACACCTGTTTTTAAGATTTTGCTTAGAATTTTACTAAATTTGGAAGTGGGATCTCTAGCCAGGGGAGTATAAGTATTCTGATCGTCTCATGCTTGTAAATCTCACATGCTGTATAATTCTGTATCCATTTGTACATTCCTCCCTTCCTTGTCTGCACTATGTTTTATTAGATCATGATTGTCCTGTAACTCTCGTAGTGCTTGCTTTTCATTTTTAGATAAAATGCTATATGTTTAATATATGAACGTTTGAAATACTTTGTTCTTTTAATTTTACCAGGTCTTCTTCCACATTATCTTGAAATATATCCAGGGTAAACGGCCTGGAATTGACTGGATAAAAGTCTGAATTTTTAATGAAAAAAGATGATGGAAGCTTTGATTGCTTAAGTCAATTTTTATTAAAATACACTCTTTTTTCTGTAGAGAAACAGGAATTTATTATTACAGTGGTTGATTATCTTTTGACGCATAATTTTTTCATGTTTGATGGGAATTTTTTTTTTACAGAAGTGCGGGGCTTCGATGGGGGCCAGGTTCTCCCCGTCACTGGAGGGAATTTATATGGCTGCTTTCGAAGAAATCCACTTGTTTAGTGATCTTAATGTTTTCTCTAGCCACATCTTCTGGTACTGTAGATATATAGACGATTTGTTGTTCGTCTGGACAGGACCAGAAGATGTGGTCACTCAGTTCGTTCAATTTTTGAACAATAATTCTATGAACCTCCATTTCACTAGCAATAAACAACATACATCAATTGATTTTTTGGATGTGACACTTATGTCCACAGTTGCAGGGCAACCAATATCAGTTGTTCCGTATAAAAAACCTACGGCTAAAAATTCTATTCTGGCAGCATCGTCATGTCACCCTAAACATGTGCTACTTAATTTACCAGTAGGTAAATGTGCCGGCTCAAAAGAAATTGTACTGACAGTAACCAGTTTGGAAATCACTGTAAAGCATTATGTGCTAATTTCAAACAGAGAGGGTATAAACAAGCCATACTTAATGCAGCAGTCAAGAAAATTTATAAAATAGAGAGATCGACACTTCAGGATGTAAGCACTAGGAAGAAAAACAAACAGTTCAAGTCTAGCAACATAACATTCAGCACCAGATATAGCAGGCAATTCACTGAAATTTTTAAAATTGTAAAAAGACACTTACCTTTACTTTTCATTAATCTGAAGGTTAAAGAAATTTTAACTCACAAAGTCAGATTTGTTTCACGTTTGGCTCCAAATCTAAGCTCCATATTATCTCCCAGTCTACTCACACCAAAGAAGAAAGATACTACTTCTTGGTTAGATGTAAAAGGTTTTTTTGGATGTGGCACTCCATCTGTACGGTGTGCCACTATGTTGAAAAACAGAGCAATTCTCCTCTTTTAGCAACGAAAAAAGTTCACTATCTCTACATATATCAATTGCAACAGTAAGTTTGTTGTATACTTAATTAGTTGCAGACTGTGTAGAGTACAGTATGTAGGTTGTACATCAGGACCTCTCAAAGTCAGGATACGCAGACATCTTTCTGATGCCTTGAAACCTTGTTCATTCAAGGCATCAGCTGTATCCAGACATTTTTTGGAGATCCACAAAGGTGATGTATCCGGTTTTTCAGTTGTAGGTATAGAAAAAGTAACATGGCCGATAAGGGGAGGTGATTTACATAAAAAATTATTTTCAAGAGAAGCTTGGTGGATTTTTCATCTTTCCACATGAGTTTCACTAGGCTTAAAGACATCACTTACCAATACTAATGTTTATATGGAATTCCATTAGGTTTAAATACTAAATAACACATTGCTTAATAATATTGATGTTTATATTAAAACAACAGATTAAAATAATACAGCGGTGTATTTTTGGGGTATGTATACAACTGATCGATATTATAAGATTCCCCATGAAAGCTCAATATAAGGCAAAAATGTATATGTATTTATTGCAGTTCTGACAGACACAAATAACAGAATAATTTGTAATGGTGTTGTTTTTTAAGTTAGTGTAGTATAGTATAATTTAGTATATTTTTGTCATTGTTTTTATTACACATTTTGTATTACTTGTTTGTGTGTGCTTTGCGGCGGCTTTGTTGATACATATAGCAGCCAAGTTAGTCAGGCGTTTGTGACTACCCCACGAGATTTAAACAGAGCTGTTACCGCCGCTCAGCACACTACCCGAATAGCCATGAGTAAGAGAGTTTCTCTCGAAACGCGTCGGCGTGGGTATGGGTACTGAATCAACACCATTCTAAGCATGTACACCCCACTATGAGTGATTATTATATGTTTTAATATTTTTCAAAATAAAGCTTTTTTGATAAAGATTTTTTATGACTGCACTCCCCCCTACCTGGTCTGGAAGCTGGTGCACGCTACATGGCGGATGTTTGCTCAATCAGAGATGAGCTTTCATTTTTCTAGAGCTTTTTAAAAAATGAAAGCTGAGCTCTGATTGATTGCTTTGGGCAATAAAGAGTCTTACTGTTAGACACTTTTGATAAAGGAGGCCCATTATGTTCTGGTTTAGCTCCTGGTTTTAGAACACTGTAATATATTTGAAGTTACTGTCTTATGCCTTCACCTGGACTCGGGTACTCAACTACAGTACTTCAGCATAAAACTTCCACTCATGATTGTTACTAATGCTGTGAAAACACAAAGGGCCACATGTATGAAAACTTCCTAGGTCTAAATTTCACTTTGTTGCCCATTGCAGCCAGTCAGAGAGCCCCTCTCATTTTTCCAGAGCACTACATGAAATGAAAGGGTGGCTCTGATTGGTTGTAAAGGGCAGCAAAGTGAGTTTTAGGCCTAGACAGTTTTCATACATGTGGCCCAAAATGAGAAGTTTGTAGACCAGAAGAAAGGTTCAGCAGCGTGCATCTGATGTAGTAAGTACTCAGGCTGCAGCACTGCAGTGTTGGTTGGGCTCAAATCTGAATATATGAGAAGGGGAGTAAAAAAGAAAGATATGTGAGAACTGGGTGTGGGATAGTAACAAGTCTTAGGGCAGTCCCAGGCA
>JAODAL010024991.1:0-59516 GCA_025379985.1 Phyllomedusa bahiana
TGAATAATTAAACTTCCTTGCTCCCTGTCCTCTTTAAAATGGGTCAAAATTCTCCTTATTTTGTCTTTTTGGGGTTCGCTCTCAGTTCTTTAAACCCCTTACGCTGAGGTCTATTTTTTATTCCTTTCATTTTTCCTTTCCCCCCCTTCCCCAAGAGCCAAACTTTTTTTTTTTTTTTTAAAAATAGACTTCAAAGGGTCAACGGGGGGAATGGCAGCGGCATTATTTCCCAACGCCCTGGGGAAGTAGTTCCAGGGTTGTAAAGGTTCATTGCTCCCCATGTCTTCGTTTTCCCCCCCTTCCCAACCCCCTGGGAGGAAGTGCTAAAGCCGCCATCTTTGGTACTCCCTATTGCATTTTTTCAATGCATAAGCAAAAAAAACAATTGAAAACCTAGTGGGAAGCGCCCCAAGAGATCAAAGTCAAAATTAAAAAAAAAATGTTTAATGTAAAAAAAAAATTAAAAGTTTAAATCCCCCCTTTCCCCCTTTTTACAAATAAAAAATCTTTGGTATTGCCGGTCCAAAAAGTCGTTATTAAATGTAACATAATTTCCATACCTGAACCCCGGGAATGAAAAAAATTCCAAAGGAAAAAATTTTGCGTTTTTGGCTTTTTTTGTCCATAAAAATTGGAAAAAAAATTAAATCAAAAAGGTCTCATATAAAAAATAAGCTTCGCCCACAAAAAATTCCCCTTATTGTGCTGTAGGTGTTAGTTCAAAAAATTTTTGGGCGAAAAGAAAATGGCCCGTGGGCAAATTTGAAGATAAAAAATGTTTTGGTTTTTTTTAGATATCAAAAAATAAGCAAACCGAAATTTTTTTTATTGGGGAGCGCATAACCTGTAAAATACAGACAACATATTATATTTAAAGATTGAAGGGGCCTTAAAAAAAAAACCCCCAAAAAACTGGTCAATTACGTTTTTTTTCACAAATTTTCCCATTGGAATTTTTTTTGCGGTTTTTCCCGTATTTTATAGTACAGTGAATAAACCCTTAGAAGTTAACTCTTATCCAGCAAAATAAAACCCCCCATATGTCTATGTAGATGGAAAAATAAAAAAGTTTTGGCTTGGGGAAGGCGAGGAGGGGAAAAAATAAAATTCAACGCAAAAAACACAAGTCCTTAAGGGGTTAAAAATAGGGGGCTGGGCCTGTCATAAGGGTGGGGGTGTTGTGTGTGAGAGGGGTCCCTGTACAGGGCACGCGGCTCAAAAAATTTCACATTCCTCTTTGCGTGCGGCGGGCGCCGGGCCTTTCATTGTGGAAAATTTCTAAATTAAAAATTTAAGACCCCGAATGGGGGGGATTTTTTGATTCGAAATTTTCCGTTGGATAGAGAAAGGGGGTTTGGTCTTCCGATAAGGGCGCGGAATGGGGTTTTTTAGTGAATGTATGGAGCGCAGCTGTGACACGCGCGGGCCCCTTCACCCCCCAAGGAGAGCCCCCCCCGATTCTACTACCTAAGGGGACCCACTACATACCCATTACCCCAAAGGGGCCCAAATTTTTAGCTATTACTAAAGGGCCAATACCTACTTTTTTTAAAAAGGAAGCCACTACTACTTAAAGCCTAAGGGGGGGCCCTCAAATTATTGCTATGGGGGAGCCACTACCTTTTTATTTTCCCAAAGGGGAGCCCCTATTATCTACTAAGGGGTCCCCACTCCTACCTTTCCAAAGGGGGGGGGGCCCCACCCAATAACTATTACGGGGAAAGGCCTATACCCCCAGTTACTTGGGCTCTACAAATCACCTCACATCAGGCCCCGGGGAAATACGAAAGCCGCAAAAAAAACGCGGGGCCCCCGCAAAATCTGCAACAATTCTGCTCCCCAGAAATGCCAAATATAAAGAAGGGTTTGTACGCAATAAATCTCGAGGGGTTTAAAAGTATTATCTTTAAAACACTACAGTTGGCTTTAAACAGATACAGATAATCATAAAAAATTAGAAGGAAATAAAAGGGGAAACCCTGCCGGGATAATACAACCCAAATTAATAAGCCAAAAAAAAAACACGATAAATTAAGGAAAACCTTTTGCAAAAAATAAATAAAATTTTAAAAAGGGTACACGGGACTCGCGCCAATAGTTTATTCGGGCGGGGGAAAAGGGGCGAAATTATGGGGACTTTAAAAAACCCCAAAAAAAGGGAAAATTGGAGTTCCGGTTGGTACGAGATCCTGGGCCCCCGGATGGAAATTGCAGGGGAATGAGGGGAAAATTTATGCAGACAAGAAAAAGAATTTTTGGGCGAAAAAAAGGGGAAAAAGAAGAAAAAAATTCCTCAAAACCGGGGGAACCAAGCTCAAGGAGCATTCCGAAAAAAGGAAAAGGGATGGGAAAAAAATTTACAGTATTGCGGGAAACCCTTTTTCTCAAAGCCCCTAACAAAAAAATGTGATTGATAAGGGGGTTTTTAAATTTTTCCTAACCAGGAAATTTTGGGGGCTTTTGTTTTAATGTGGTTTTTTAAAAAATTTTTCCCGTAATTTGTCTAAAATGCATTTTCCCAAAAAAACAGAAAAAGGGAAGGAAAAATATGTAGAAAAATGTCCAAAAAGTTAAGACCAAGCCATTTCGCCCCATCATTAGTGCCCCTTCCTGAGGTTTCCCAGAAAAATGGTGTAAGAGAGGTCACTGAGCAGTGGAAAACCAGGTGAAAAAAAACAAAAAATAATTTAACTAAAAAAGGCAGATCGCCTTAAAACAATTTAAAGATGACCAAACTATCGTCATTAAAAAAAGGGGGATAAGGGGGGTGCTCGGGGGTGATGGGGCGGGGAGCCAATCTAATGAGGCCTCACCCAGTTACAGGATAGCAAGTGTATAAAGAACTAAAACAGATCCACCCGAGCTAACCATACCCTAATCCCCACTAAAAAGCAAGTGGAAAAAAAAACTTATAACTAACAAATTAGAAAAATCCTTTAAAAAAGAATCCCCTACCCCCATTTTATATGGGTTCCAAAAAAATTATAAATCGATGGAAAAAAACCCCCGGGGGTCCCCTAGTGCCCGGGGGGAATCTTCTTTAACCTTAGGATACGGGGTACATATCTACAGCCCGCGGTTAAAAAGGGAAAAATAATCCCTTTAAAATACAGGCCAATTTTTGAGGTTATTAAAGGGTATTGATTGAAAAAGAGGTAATGGGTATGCACCTGGTATAAATCCCTTTACCGATTCCTACAGAGGAAGGTCTCAAGTGTTAGAGAAACGATCCTAGCAAAAACAAAACCCGGAAATGGTTTTTTGCTGCAGTTGTTGGATTATACCCCAAAAAAAATTTTTCCCTTTGGTGATCAAAAAGTACCTCAGTAAAGGGGGCCCGATGGTGTCCCCCTTCCCCCCACTTACGCCCAAGTTAAAGAGACATTTTGAAAGGAATCGGTCTTTCCAAAAAATTTTAAAGGGCAACATTGTTTGATGGTTCGATCGTGGCGATATCTTTCCCGCTGTGGTCGGTTTAAACCTCGGGAGGATTTCGTAGTATCTTAACCATGTCAAAACCCCCCTTTTTCCCAAATTTTCCCTTACTAAGGATCCAAAAAAAGTGGCCTTTTTAGATTATGGGTTAGAGAAAAGGGCCAAGCTGCATACCTTTTTATATAGCCCCCTGATTGCAACAATTTTTGCTAAGAACGCGCCGTCCTCATACTTTTAAGGATAGCGAGGGGACAAATTCATCAGGGGACTCGTATCTGCTTGATGATGCTAGCTATTAAACCCCATGGGGACAACACCAAAAATTTTGAAAGGGGTATGATGAAAAAAGACGACAGATTGGGCGAAGTTTTCCTGCAAAACAGAGTGACCCATTTTAAAAAAAGGGTTTGAAAAAAAAGGAGGAGCGATTTATATACCCCGGGGGTAGAGGCCATCAGGGTTAATTAACAAACAAAATTTAAAAATTGAAGGTATACGTAGTGATACAAATTTGGCCCCCATTTAAAAACCCCCCCCGGTGGGTGTATCAAAAAGGTAGAACCCAGGTCAACAATTGAATCATCAGACCCAAAAACCAAAAAAGAAAAAATACAGAAAAAATTTTGCGTACAAAATCTGGGAGCTTGCCTGCCTAGGGTTTAAAAAATTTCTCCCTTTATCAAAGGGAATGCATTTCCACCCACCAAGGGCCCTACAAACAAAATTAGGGGGTTTTATTTCATGCGATAGCCGGGGTTTTTTATATGCTTAAATGCCCTTGTGGGCAAGTATGTGGGAGGGAAATGGTTTTGGTTAAAGTTCGCCTGAATGAAAAACGTTCACAATCCTCTTTTAAAAAACAACGCAACGATCCTTAAAACCCACCCAAAGAGGATGTAATTCAAAAAAAACATTTGGGCGAAAACAACAGTGGCAGCCCTTTTTCAGAGTGGGGCCATTTCGAGCGGGTGGTGGTCCTGGGGAAAATTGGTTGCCCAAAATAATACCCAAAAAATAGATTTCTCAAACGGGAGGGATTTTTGGAAAAACCATTTGGGTCTCTAACTGAAAAAGGTTTTAAGAAAGTTCAACTCGAGTCTTCCTGGAACTGCCCCCAAATTTGTGTTGGTTTCCATTTGGTTTTTAACTATCCATCCTTCTGTACTTAAGAATGACCCAATCCTGTGTGCGCGGTTGAGGAAGGGGGGGAGCTTCCCCAAAGTCCGCGAGCTAGTTTCTCGGCTCGGTTGTTTTCGTCTCTCTCCACACGTACAGTGAGCGGGCCAGGACTGATTGAACGGGTTTGCCCCAAACTAACGCTGGTATACTTTTGCTTACGTATTATGGGCATTTGGAAGTTACAGATTTTGTCTTTCGTTTTATGGAAATCTTTAAAGGAACATTTTTATGATATTACGGTTCTACCCCTTTTTTGGTTAAATGCTTATGGGGGTTTGGGGACCCCCTGTTTCGAACCTGTAGGGTTTTCAGCAGAAAACTTTAAAAAAAAGGGGTGCTTTTACTGGCTCTACCTAACTACCAGGGCACCTAGGGGGTATTATTACTATTTGGGGCATTATGGGAGTGCACAGTTAGGAAGATGATAAAAAGTGAGAAGTCTCCAATGTTTGTGTTGTGAATTTGCAGGGAGAGTGTGGCCGGAAAAAGTCATTTGGTGGTCGGATAGGATGGAGAAAAAAGGAACATGAAAAACTCACCCGAGAATTTAAAACAGCCATGACCAAATGAAAATGTATCCTTGTACCTACCATATCTGGGGGGGAAAAATTTTTTGTCTTATTGTAATGAAATTTATTCCCGAACAGTGTTTGGTATTATTCAGTCACTTTTGGGGGGATATGTGGTAGGTGTTGCGGTATTATTTGGCTTTGTCATTGTTGCTTTTTGGGTTTAAATTGGTTTTGGGGTTGCTAATTTTGGTCGTAACATGATAGTGGGGTAGGGGCGTTTTTTTTTGCCTTTTTTAAACATCCCGACCCGCCAATTAGTAAAATGTAGTAAAATCAAAAAACAAAACAAGAATAATTAAAAACACAATGGTGTAATTGTATTTTTTTCTGCTGTTAAGTGGCAACTTGCTTTGGAGGTTGGGGGGGGGCCCCGATTTCAGCGATGTGGCCCCTGTAGTGGGTGGTTTTTTTCATTAAAGGGAGGGTGATATGTGGTCATGGTATGGCGGATTATTCAGTCATTTTGGGGTGGTAAATTGGTATAGTTTAGTCCACGTGGGGGTGAATGGGGGTATGGTTGGTGACTTTTATTCAGGCAGTAGTGAGGGATAGTTTTTCATGGTGTGGGTATTTTAAATCACTATGTGGAGTTTTTTTTGGTAAGGTGGGGTTTTTATTCAGACACTAGTGGTTAGTGTGGTTTAAAATTTTTCAGTCACTTGTGGTGGTGAATTGGTCAAGAGTTCGTATTTGGTTTCCCCGGGAAAATTTTAGGTAATTTTAGCCTTGGGATTGGTTTTATGTAGGGTGTTTTTTTGGTAAGTAGACCATTTTTAGGGGTTTTTTTTCCCGACTTTGTGTTTTAGCTTTGTATATTTTTATTTACAACAAGTAATTCGGGGGGGGGGATATATCTTTAGACCCTTTTTTGTTTAACAAATTTTCCTATGCAAATTTTGGGAGGGAAATCAGAAGCCCCCCCGCCCATTGATTAAGATTAGTGTAATGATATACATTGGGTTTTTTAAAGGAAGCGAGATGGGCGGGAACCGTACAGGTGGCGAAAACACGAGGCAAAGTGGCCCCATATAAAATCCCGGGGGCCCTAGGGCACCCCCGTCCGACATGCTCATATGCTCTATGGCCCCCCCAATGCTCCCCCCACTTGAATGCATTATCAGCTGGGACTTTACTGTAAAAAACCGTAGTATTAAAGAGTACCCAAATATCTAGCGCTTTATGTGTTACACACGACAGTTACTTTGGATATTAGCTGGTGGGCATAATAATAGGACTTGACTGTGTATATCTTAACCCCTTCACCCTTAAACCCTGGTCATAATTTATTGGCTCTTCATTTTTTAACTCCCCCGTCTTTCAGGATTTTAAAATTTTTATTTTTTTACTACATGACTTGATGGCTTGCAATCTACAGGACAAGAAAATACTTTTGATGGTGCCATTTGACCTCCCATTAAAATTTTTGGGAAACCCAAAAAACTTTGAAGGGGGTGAAATATGAAAATATGTACATGCGCCATTTGTGCGGAGGGGTTTGTTTTTATGGTGTTGTCTCTTTGGGAGAAATTATATTTTGTCTGTATTCTTCAGTGTAATTCGCCAAAACCAAATATGTAGGGTTTTTGTTATGTTTTAGTACTTTAAAAAAAAAAAAAAAAACATTCTCTATCTCTTAATTTTGTGCTGAGGCATCATTTTAGGAGACCAATACCTTTTTGGTTTTTACACCTATGGAGGGAGGGCTCATTTTTTGCGGGCTGAAGTGTAGTTTTAATTGGTACCATTTTGGGATCCATGTGACTTTTTGATTCATTTTTATTCAAAATTTTTTGAGGGTTTTTGAAAATGACCCCACCAAGAAAGCATTTTTGGCATTTGAAATCTTTTTTCTCCTTATACAATAGTTAACAAGCGCATGGGATAAATTATGTTTGATTTTAGTTTAAGAATTGGACTATTGACGGAAGCCAAACAATACCAATTATGTGGTTTTGTTTTGAACTTTAATATTTTTTTTATTTTTTATACTTTTACATTTTTTTTATTTTTACATGTATCCCCCTAGTATACTTGATCACCAAGGGGTGCGATTGCTTGTACGCCCTTCTGCATTTTATATGCAGAAGGGTTTACCAAGATATTGGTTTTATTACTTCCTGCCTGAGGCAGTAAGTCATAGAAGTGCTTACAAGACAGCGAGAGCAGCCTTAATAAGACTTTCAGCTCCCATGGTAACTGCTCGGTACCCCGCACTATTGTCGCAATACCCACGATCACAAGACACCACGAGAGGGCTCCTGATCGGAGGCAGCATGGTTAAGGATTGGAGTCGGCAAATATCAGCTGTAGTAATCAGCTGGCACCTGCTACATGTGACTAGTGAGTGAGTCTGCAACATACCTGTGTTTTTTCCCCCTTTGTAAACCTCGGACGGAACCCAATGACATAAGTTTAAGTCACATATCAGTAAGCGGTTAAATAAGAATACCTCTTTAAGGTGAATTTCAAACAATCATAATAAGGTATGTTTATTTCTTTGTTCAATCAGCCACTTCTGTAACACCAAAAAACTACAATAAAAACAGGTGCCTCATGTCCCCTTCTTGAGCAACAAAAGCAAGCGGTACCCCCCACATTCTGACCTCTCGGGAGACTCTTCAAGTCCCTTAAAAATTGGAACCAAGACCTCTCAAGTCATATGGGGTATTGAAGTGCCATTAAGGTCTCAGACGGGGAATATCCTTTTAGATTTACTGCGGCCACTGGGTTGTAATTTGCAGTATACAAGAAGAAAAAGCATTGTCCACCAACCAGGAGCAAAAACTTGTAAACCAATGCAAGTTACATAGTTACATTGACAAGAATCTGCCCAGATACATAAGTTAAATGCTAAATAGTCTGCAGGTCAAAGTTATGTATGAAATAGTCGAGATGATTGTGTATAATATGATTCTGGTTGTCTCATAATGAATAGCTGTAGGTAGATGGTGACAAGCGGTATGGATGCCCTACTGCTGAAAGTGAAAAGTTCATAAAACATTGTTACCCTTTTCTTGACGGTTGTAAAATACTATTTATTTCGGGATTCAATTTTTAACTAGAACACAAAAACCTTTTTAAAAATTGTAAATATGTTAAAACGCAATGTATTAATGCAGTAAGTTAAAGTGAAAATATAAACCTTGCAAAAAACACTTGTTACTCGTGAAATAGTATTCTTTCCATCGACATTCCCCACTTTTATCATGGGAGATTTTAAAACAGCGGCCGCAACACAGAAAAGAGAATTTCAGGGCCCCATCAGCTGAAGGACACCTGGGCTCAACCTCCCCCCCATGTAAAACCCCACGCCCACATAGCAATCCGATCGCCCCCATCGCCCCCCACAGCATAAAAAAACACTAGGCCTCTACGGACATAACCCACGCGCCCATGTTACAACATAATACAAGCACTGCACAGTAAATGCCATCCATATCGTGCAACAAATAGAAAGTCTGTATTGTGTAAGTACAATAGCAAGTGAGTCACATGTCTGTACTGTTCTCAACATATCATTAGGACACAAGAGGCTAGTAGCTCCTTCCATATTCCCCTCCACCACACATTACAATTATCTGCTCCCCCCACCTGCCCACCATCAATCCAAAGCTCCCCACAGCCCCACCTACAGAATACTCCTGCTCCCCCCACAAGCCCCACATACAATATCCACCCCTCCACAGCCCAACACTACTAATATCCACCCCCCACCAGGTCCCACACTACATATCCACCCTCCATGTTCCCTTAGGTCACACACCTCAACACCTTCTAAAAATAAACACACAGCAAGAAAGTAAGTGTACCTCCTAATCACAGGGGTAACAATCAAGGGACACACGATACGCTGGCATAATATACCAGCGACAAATACACTACAACACCACACATAGAGGTCCAACATCAGCTAAGGTATAACCATACACCACACCGCTATATAGAGACCACAGAAGAGGTCAGATACCAGCTTCAGGTATCAACTACAACATGCCCAATGATAGAGGACTACATATCAGTAGTGTTAGACCACAGCTCAGGTAATAATACCTTACAAAACATTCATCACATGACACCACATAAAGGTCAGACACCCGATAGTGTATACACCTACCAGCACCACCATATAAGTGAACACATAGAGGTCAGTCATCCAAGCATCAGGGTATAACCTACAACACCCCCAATTAGAAAGACCACATAGAGGTCAGGACACACGCTAGGTGTCATAACCTACAACACCAACCATATAGAGGACCACATAGAGGTCAGACCCAGCCTTCATGGTATAACCCACAACACTACCATTAAGGAGACAAAAGACGGTCAGACACAAGTCAGGTGTATAAACCTACAACAACCACTATATACGAGAACCCACATAGAGGTCAGACACACCAGCTTCAGGTTCATTAACTACAACACCACACTATATAGAGACCTCCATAGAGGTCATGACACCAGCTCAGGTATAACCTACAACACCAGCCATTTAGTAGAAGAACCACATTGAGGTCAGGAACACCCAGCTCAGGTGGTTACCTTCACACATTACAGTGAAATACAGCACTAGATCCAATTACTAGAAGCAAAAATTAATACGCTGATGAAATTAGGGGGACTCACCACGAGACGTCCTTTAGAGGATGTCGTTGCTCTTCGGCTCTGTGTAGTCGGAGCTGTGGGCAATTTTTTGCTGGCATCAATTCACACACCGCCATGTTCGTTACTTGTCCCAACATTATTCGTCGTAATCAGGAGACATAACTAGACTGAACGGCTTGTTTGGTACTATTTTGCGGTGTTGAAGCATTTGGGGATTGATGTGCGGTAGCAGCTGTCACCCTCCGTCCTGTACAAACTTTCCCAGCGAGGTAGGAAACCAGAGAGAGGGTAGGCTGGTACAACAGCCTAACTTACAGGTTTCTAGTATCTAAGGGGTTGCCCCGAGGGTGGTGAAGTAAAAAGTGGAGAGAGGATAACCCCCTGCAGAGATAACTGCTACAGCACTATGGGCTGCTCCTTAGCTAGCCCTAAATAACAATATATTACAAGGGTAGGCTAGGCAAAACATGCGGCAGGGCCCCAGGTAATATAGAATAGGCCTATTTTGGTAGGTTAAGACACCCGACGGATAAGTTGGCTAGGCCTGCCCACAGGTAAGGTTGGTGCAAAGAGTACTAGCCATGCATTTAAGAGCCCCTTTAGTTTGTTAGGCGCGGTCAGGGCCCTCCTTTAGAGGTTAGGCTTGAGTCAGGGACCCATTTAGCAGGTAGGATGAAGTCAGGGACCCCCCTTCCTTTAGAGGTTAGGCCAGCACGTAAGGGCCCCCCTTCATAGAGAGGTTAGGCAAGCAGCCAGGGCCCCATTAGTGCTTAGGCACGCAGCACAGGGCCCCCCGTTAGTTGTAAGGCAGCAGCAGCCAGGGCCCCCCTTTTTGTTGTAAGGGGGCAGCAGACCAGGGCCCCCCCCCTTTTGTAATGTAGGCCCAGCACCAGCACAGGGCCACACCCACCACTTTAGTTGTAGGCAGCAGCCAGGGCCCCCCTTCTAGATATAGGCGCAGTCAGGGCCCCCCCTTTAGATACTAGGCAGCAGTCAGGGCACCCCTTTAAGATATAGGCAAAGCAGTCAGGGCCCCCCTTTATAGATAATTGGCGAACAGCAGCCAAGGGCCCCCTTTTAGTTATGAAGGCTGTCAGCCAGGGCCCCCTTTTAGTTCCGTAGGCAGCAGTCAGGGCCCCTTTAGTTGTCACGGCAGCCCAGCAGGGCCCCCCTTTAGATTATAGGCAGCAGGTTCCACGGGCCCCATTTGGTTGTATCGGCCAGCCAGCAGGGCCCCCTTTAGATATAGGCAGCAGTCGGGCCCCCCCACTTTAAGATTAAAGGCCAGCAAAGTCCAGGGCCCACCTATAAGTTGTACGGTCCAAGCAGCAGGGCACCCCCTTTAGATATAGGCAGCTAGTCAGGGCCCCATTGTTGTAAGGGCGTCAGCAGCAGGGTCACCTTTCAGATTTAGAAGCATAGCACAGAAGTTCCTGGGCCCACTTCTAGAGATAGGCAGCAGGTCAGGAGCCCCCATTTAGTTGTAGGCAGCAGCATGGGCCCCCCTTTAGATATAGGCCAAGCAGTTCAGGGCCCCCTTTCAGTCTGTAAAGGCAAGAAGAAGGCCCCCTTCATTTTGTTGTACGGCAGCAGTCCAGGGACACCCATTAGTTTAGGCAAGCAGAGCAGCAGGGCCCCCCTTTAGATCATAGAGCCATCAGTCAGGGCCCCCCTTTAGTTCGTAGGCAAGCAGCAAAGGGGACCCCCTTTAGATATAGGCCTGTCCACGGGGCCCCCTTTAGCTTAATCAGGCCAAGCAGTCAGGGCCCTTTGTATATAAAAAAAAAAAAAAAACAAATCAGTCACTTACATGAGCCTCGCATCACCCGCTACAGGACCCAACCGCCTCAGTGCTCAGCCCGGCTCCAGTACTGCCGCCCAGCAATAGGCGGCGAGAATGTGAAGTTTGGGTTGAAGTTGACGTCACAAGATGACGCTATGTCAGCAGCAGTAAGATAGGGGCCGGCTGACCCCGGCAGCGATAAGACCTAACGCCTTCAGCCTGCCGCAAGGGAGCATCCGCGGACGTGACCAGCCCGCTTTAGTTGCGCGCTAGTGCTCCCGCTCGACAAGCCGCGACCAGCCCCGGGAGTCGGGGGACATCAGTCCCCAACTCCCGGGCCGGTCTACATGAGCGAACTCGACGGGACGCCCGCGAGGCCAACCCCCGGAGGCGGTTCAGAGACCGGCGTGATGCAGCGGCCGAGGCCACGGGGAAGCGAAGGAACTGCCTCCGGGGCAACGCCAGGAGCTGCTAGGGGCCACACACTGATGCGGCAGGCGGAGCCTAGGTTCGGCCGGAAAATCTGCGCCGTCCGCGGCCCCGCTATGTCAGAGTGAGGAAATAAGGGGGCCCGCTCATGCGCGAGGGCCCCTCCCTTCTATTCCTACCGGGCACCATCGGGCAAGTACCCGGTCTGTTACCCCCTGTAGGCGGCCTGCATTTTACAATTACCCAATCTGATTAACCCACTTCTCCATATAACAAAATCCTTGTCACTCACTACTATTCCTTTGGCATATCTCACAGTGGACCCTCTGGAGCCCCAAGCTCTAACACAGACGGACAAGCCACTGGACCTCATCTAATCACACCGACTTTGCACCCTATACCTAAACTCTAAACTATGCCTTCCTGCACCAAATCTAAGTACACCCACCGCAGAGAGACAAAGGAACCTACAAAACCTCAACTTGTGCACATTCTCTGCATTCTTCTTTGCAAACCTCTCTCTACCTCAATATCTCCTAATTTGCTGATCCAGACGCAAAGCCACCCTTCTACACAAACACAATCACCTCCACTCTTGATGCTGTCGCCCCCTCTCACACACAACAAGAACCCGCACCAAACTGGCAAATAGACAACCTGGCACACAGACTCACACCAAACAGATGCAGGCGAGATTAAAGGAGTTGGCCGAACGTCACGCTGGAGTGATTTCAACGCTCCCACGGCTCGTTCTGCATCATAATTTTTTACGTATCAACTTACACCACATTTAACATCCGCAACTCACCTTAAGACCACAAACAAGACTATTTCACCTACTCTAATATCCTCCCTGTCCCACAACCTTTCGCACGCACGAGAACTCACCTTTTAAAAAACTTCAATCTCTCTTCCTGCTGTCAACCAGCACCCCATTCCCCCATCACTCTCCTCTCGCAGATGTTTTTGGCAAACAATCATATTCCATATTTAAAAATTATACTGCTCTTCAGACCAAACTGCTTTCAACAATGCTGTCAACTCTAAACCTAATCCTCTAATCCTGACAGTTTAGTGTCCAACACCAAGCCACCACCTCTGCAACCGCTCATGACTATTCCCCTAATAACTTCCTTCACTCCCTGTCTCCACTCCATGAACCATGCTCACTCCTCTTTACTCGTCCCAAATACGAACTCACCTCATGTCAGTATTGATAACCCATATGCCTTCCCAATCCAGCTGCCCTGACCCTTTGTGCTGTTAGCATCACCTCACAAGATACCCAATACTCTTCTCTAATCGTAGCTTTATTCCTCTGGCTATCTGCACCTTCCTAATGTTAACTTGCTAACATCACCCCCCATCCTAATGAAACCCATCTCTTTGACCCCTCTCATTGGTCCAAACTATTGCCCATCTCAATGGCTTCCATTCGACATCTGAAAATCCTTGAGCAACAACGTCCATCTTCAACTGTCCTCCTATCTCTACAACCAACTCTTCCTTGACCCGACTTGACGAATTCGGGGCTTCCATCCCCACCCTCTACTCGAAACGCCCCCCCCTTAACTCAAAGTCCTAGCACGAACCTCAGCATCCTGCCAAAGCTTTCACCGCACTACTCTGAGCCTTCTCCTCCTAGACCTGTCCCTCTGCCTATTTGACACTGACCTCGACCATTCACTTCTCCTAACATTCCTCTCCTACCTCGGCCATTCACAGGGACTTGGTCCTCTCCTGGATCATCCTCCTGTTTCACCTCACTGATCGGACATTCAGACCCGTTTCTCTCTCTCGCTCTCCTCCCTCACCCACATCCGCGACACCCTGCTCTATGTTGGTGTCCCCAGGAAGAGTCAGTCAATGGCCCCGACCCTCACTAACTAATCTTTTCTTTCTACACTCGTGGGAGTGGGTACAGCTCATTAAGATTATACTCGGGCATGTTCCACTTCCTACCTCTGGATGGTGAAATGGCACTATCCATTAGTGACTGCGTACAGGACCAGTTGTCACTAATTACCGGCAGCCGAAAGGCTAGTTCCAGGTCGGTAGTGACTAAGAATGGGAAGAAGCGTAGGAAGACCCAATAGGGCTGCATTATACTATAACGTGAAAGACTGACGATTATTCTAGAATTTATTATACTTCCAAACCGTCCCAAACTCATCCCTCACCTCTGATCTCTCTTATCACTGTCACAATGACTACACATCTCTCACCAGCACCACCAAGGTCCGCTTGCCTTGGGATAACCTTTGACCTCCCAATCTAATCCTTCACCAACCACACAAGTCCAAACCCTCACCTCTGGCCATAGTTCACCTCCACTAAAAAATATCTTCCCGAACATTCGTCTGTCATTTTCTTTAACTTCTGACAAAATGCACAAAAATCGCTTGTCCACGCACCATCGTCCATCTCCCGCCTCGACTAGCTGCAACATCCTTCTCTGTGGCCTCCGTGCGCTGTAGACCCTTGCTCCCCTACCCAAACCATCCCTTTAACTCTGCTGCCCGTCTGATTTCACCTCTCTCCTCGCTACTCCCAATGCACTCTCCCCTCTTGCCACTCCCTATCACTGGTATACCCATTGCCAAGCGAATCCCTCACAGTTCAAGCTCTAGCAAACTTTGGACCTACAAGGCTCCTCTCACAACCTATCCCCTTCTAATATCTCTGCCCTTAACCTACCATAATACACCTCACCTCACGCATACTCCCGCTCCTCCACCAGGGACCTTTCCTCACTGCTCTCATCTTAAATCACCTCCTCAATACACCGTCTCACAAGACTTATCTCGGTGCTCATTCTCCCCACACTTTGAGAACTCACTGCCCCACAACACCTCAGGACTCACCCCCTCTCACTCACCTGGCTATAAAACTGTATACCTGAAAAAAAAAATACCTCTTCAGGATTGCCTACTAACCAACATTAACCATGTTGCACTGCTCCGCCCCCCCCACCAAATGCTCTGCCCCCCACAACTTCTGTCTCTTCACCCCACTCCCTCGTAGATTGTAAGCCCCACACGGGCTGGGACCCGTCTCTCCCTCTGTACCAGTTGTTAGTCACACACTTATATGTCACTTTGTCTAATTTGATCTTGACCAACCCCATGTTATTCATGTACCCACCTGAAAAGTACTGCGCCCTGGAATCAAGGGACGCGACTCCAAAATAAATTCATAATAATAATATTAATGTATTGCCTCAATCAGATCTTCCTTCATAGTGAAGACTCAAATTCTGATCTAATTATATTCCGAATTACCAAGGAGAACGCATCTCTACACTAACTTGGGTTGGTGGCCAAATGCCGGCACGCCTTGACCACCCCATGGGACAAACTATCTCTCAGTGTATAAAGGAATTGCCTCATGCATACTAAGGTCAGTTTTGTCCCCCATAATGACCACGGTTGAACTCTTCTACTTACTTGAAAGGCCACAGTGTGAAGAAGAATTTTGCTGAAATCATGGATCAATCTGTTTGACTGTGGGACGAGCGAAATCTATCGCTAGAAGTAGCACTAGCAAGACTCAATTCCTCTTGCTCTTAGCACTGTATTGAACTAACTGGACTAATTTATTATATATAGAAGTGAGCGAATCGATTCTAATGAAGTGGAATTCGTTTAGAATTTCAGGAAAAATTTGATTCTGAAAGAAGGCCCGAAGATTCATAGCGATTTGTAAAGACTAACGGAATCTAAAAATGGCCAGTCGAGCACCATCGTTGTGACATGGTGCAAAGAACAATGGGGAGATACAGAAAGGGAAGGACGCATCTCAATGACATGTTCAGACAGGCAGCCAATCAGCAGCCAAACAGATTCTGTGATGTCACAGCCCTATAAATAGGGCAGCCATATTAAATTCGGCCACTTGTCACTGTGTCTTGTATGCACAAGCATCTCTATGTAGCTGCTAAAATACTTCCGATTTTAGAGTTATGGTGTGAAATACCTTTAAAATGCACAGGTGTGTGACATATACCCACCTGTTCCTAAACCATTGTTTATTATTGCTATCTGTGGCAGAGAGTTAATTTTTTCACTTATTCTGGGGAACTCTGTGTCAAATCCAGTGTGTGTATTTCTCCCATACATACATCTCAAATTCATCCAGTTCAGTCTGTTGGGATATTGCTATCTGTGGCAAAGAGTTATTTTTTTCACTTATTGTGGTGATTCTGTTAAACGCTGATAAATGTAGAGTTCCCTCTGCCTCCCCGAAAGAGTGGAGAGGGTGTCTGCAGTAATTTTGCATTGACGTCACTGATCATTTTGCCCTTCCTTTGATCTGTCAGTGTCCGCTTTCAATCTGTTAATAATCCATCAGTATTGCTAAAGCCAAAAAGAAGCAGGAGTTGATCCAAAAAAAGAGACAACAAGTAAATAGAATATTTGCATGTCTTCTGTGTTTTGTATCCACTTCTGCTTTTGGCTACTTAATAATAAGACAATCCTGATGCAAACAAGGACCATGTCATACTGGCCTTACGGCTTCTCCGAAGACACAATTGGTTGTGTTTGACCTTTTTATTCCTTATGACAGATTAGAAGAAGGGGAAAACCAAACATAGTGGCAATGTCATAGAGCGATGTGGAGGGTGGAAACAGCTTTAGGAAACCACAGGGTGGTCGAGTGAGAGAGTTGTCAGTTGGCAGTAGCATGAGTAGTTTACAGAGTGGCACAATGACAGATTGTGGAGGTGGCAGCAGCAGGAATAGGCCACAGAGTGGCACAATGACAGATTGTGGAGGTGGCAGCAGTTTGAGTAGGCCACAGATTGGCATAATTACAGTGTGGAGGTGGCGGTAGCAACAGCAGCATCAGGCCGGAGAGTGGCACAATTACATAATTTTGAGGTGGCAGCAGCTAGGTGACATAATGAGGAGGTGGCAGCAGCAGCATCAAGCAAGAGAGTGACATGATGACATAGACTGGAGGTGACAGCAGTAGCATGAGGAGACGTGAGTGGTGAGGTGGCAGCAACATCAGAAGGCGACATCAGGGCCCAGGGCAGAGTGGGGAGGTGGGTGGCAATATCAGTCACTGGTAAAGATGATGGGTGGTAGAAGAAGTAGCTGGCAGCAGGTGTGTGTCATCAGGCTGGTGGCAGCATCAGAATAGTAGCTGAAGCAGGTAGCCAGAACTATCAAGACTAATTTTTTAAAGTTTGGGTGAGGCGGCATGGCTGATCTAATCTAATACATCAGGCATTGGTGTGTGGAAATCCTGGCTGATCCACGCCTGATGCATCTTGACAAAGTTGAGTCTCTCCACATTTCGGGTGGACAAGCGAGTTCTCCTTGGGGTAACTATGGCCCCCACTGCACTGACTCTCCACCTCGGCTCGGCACAAGCCATCAGTTCTCTGACTGGTGCAGAGTCCACCACTTGAAAAGGGAAGGACTGCAGTACCACCAGCTTGGACAGGGGCCATCTTCAGCACCGTAGGATGGCTGGACACATACTTCTGTCTCTTGGCAATCGCCTCGGTGAACGACTGCTGGCGCGATGAGTGCCGAGGAGCAGGTGCATCTGGACCGGTAGATGATGGGAAAGACAGACCATTCCCTTTGGCAGAGGTGGTAGAGGCTTTACTGCCTGAAATGGGATGTGTGCCACTGGGTGCTGCTGCTGTAGCTGTGGCAGGATGGACCACCACATCTGAGATACGTTTCTCCCAGGCCACTGGATGGTGATGCTGCATATGTTGACACAGGGATGTGGTGCCAACATTAGGTCACTGGCCACATTTCACTTTCTGCCCACAGATTATAAGTGAAAAAAGTAACTCTTTGGCGCAGAGAATAATATCCCAAAATAATAACCTGCCTGTAATGGAGATGTGTGTATGTGAGAAATACACACACTGTATTTCAAAGATAGTTCACCACAATAAGTTAAAAAAGTAACTCTTTGTAGCTCTGTCATAATCTGTGGAATCATCTGATGACGGTGTAAAAGGAGTGTGTTCTTTGAAGCTATAGTAGGATCTTGACCCTCAGCTCGGTTCTTTCCAGCTGGTGCTGACATTACCCTGTCAGGCTGCATTCCCACTTCAGTTATTTGGTAATTTTTGACCCCGTAACTGCCCTGATAAATAAAGTGTGAAGCGATTCTAAGAGCGGCGCCTGTCAGCTGCATATCATACTTAATCACAGCATTGTTTCAATACCAAACCACGCTCCCTATGCATATTTCTGCATGGCACAATGTTCTACACCATATAGGATCTTGCAGCCAGGAAATAGTTGTTTTTTAACGCGATTCGTCACGAATAAATTCTGAACGAGCCAAATTTTTGGGAAAACTTCTACGAATCAACCGAATCGAATTTTTGAGAAATTCGCTAATCTCTAATTATATGTTTTGGGAGTCGGTCAATTTTATAACTACTCCAACTCCATCAAAATGGGCACCGATTACACTTCCACGACTCTGACTCCACAACCCTCTTTGAACATGCCAATATAGGGGTGGATTTTCGCACACTTTTGTCAAAACAAAAATCACAGGAAAGGCACATAAAAAATATACTTCACATGGTGTATTGCAGAAAATAATGTTGCAATAAATTTAGAAACAGCAATGTGTGCAAGATGTTAGTTGAAGGTCATTACACAGTTTTGTAAGGCACTACTATTCTTTGTGACTTTTTTTGTTACTGTTCTTTTGTTGCATTATTTGGGTCCTATGTATTTTTTCCTTAAATTGCAGCATGCTCTAGGTATGGGGTTTTCCTATAGGATTTTCTATGTGATAAAATGTTAAAAATTACCTGCATAAAAAAAGAAAACAGAGACTTCCGGTTCCGGCGGCACACACCAGCCACATCACAGCGGGACACCACTGACCGCAGCCACACCGCCGGGGGCACCTCCATTACAGCGCAGCAGAGCGGAGACCAGCAGCGAGCATATCCAAGATGGCGCCCGATCCACCCCGCGCCGCGAGGAGCGCCAAATCTTCAGCAGCACAATCGCAAGTATCCTCTGGGGATAGCGATAGTAGCGACCAGGAGACGGGGGCATCAGGCCTAGCAATAAATTGCAAACAGCTGGCACAGAAGGTGGCAAAATTAATAGCGCCAGAGTTAAAATCATCACTAGCTGCTTTGGTGACAGAGACCATGAGAGAGATTCAGGCTAACAAACTCCCATACTGCACAAATTGCGGAGTTAGAGCAGAGAACCAGCCTGCGTGGAGGATGACATGCTGGGAGTGAGAAGCACTCTCCAAAAAAACGTTGAGACTCACTAAATCCCTGCAAGAAAAAGTAGACGATTTAGAGAATCGCTCGCGCCGCAATAATGTTCGTATAATAGGACTGCCGGAGTCCATTGCGCAGTCTCAATTATCCAAAATCTGTGCAACTGATATCCCGAGGGCGCTGGGATTGGCGCACGACTGCAAAGTGGAGCGTGCTCACCGTCTGGGCCCCATGCGTGAGACGGGCAGGCCGGGGAGTGAGAGAGCGAGACCGGTTATTGTGCGCTACCTCGATTTCGCTGAAAAGGCACTTATAATGCAGGCATTTAGAAAAAAAAGAGTGAAAATATCTATAAAAGGACACCACATCCTGATGTTTGCTGACTACTCTGCAGAGGTGGCAAAAAGGAGACGCGCTTTTGCCACATTGTGCAGCAACTTAGTGCAGAGACAGATTCGATTCTCACTGCAGTTCCCAGCGACTTTGCGCATTTTTCTGCCTAATGGCGGATCTGAATCGTTAACTACACCGGAAGCCGCCAATGCCTTCCTCCTGGAGATGGAGCGGAGCAAAAACCTGCTGGGAAACGTGGCCCAGGAGAGACAACTGAGCCCCACTAGGGGACATCGGACCCCAGTTTCTCCTTGTTATCTTTCACCAGTCCATTCACCGATGAGACAGGAGGCTACGGAAAACCAGGCGCTTCCCCTGCGCTCTGCAAGAAAACGATGAGTGACTTTTTACCAATTCTTGATGCGATCTAATTGTGATAGACAGCATAGTCTATTTGGAATGTTAGATATTGAAATGTGATATCTGCTGTTTTAACGTTTAGAGGATTGATAATTTCCTGACCAATACGGGAGTACTTTAAAGGAAAAAAAAAAATACAAGTTTATATAAAAGTCGAAGGGGCAAGGAATAGGGCAGGGGAGGTAGGCAAAGATGCTGCTATATAAAATGGGTCTAAAGGAGGGTCGGTGTGGAGGGGGATTGCATAGGCTTAATGAGATCCCTGTTAGGCCTGGGTACTCGAGGTGTGCGGGAGGAGTACTGCATGTGCGAAAAAAGTGGAGTCAACAAGAAGGTTTTTGGGTGGGGAAAGTTAGGGGTTATTGAAGTTTATGTAAGTTTGTATGTTTACTCGTTTAACCACTGGCACTCGAGTGGGGAGTCACAACTGGAAAACAGGGGTGAGGCCACTAGAAAGATAACTATTTTCTGGGGGTATAGGTCAATGAAATATTGCAGATATGACTAAAGTTATAACATTGAATATTAAGGGGCTTAACTCCCCCCATAAAAGGAGGATGGTGCTTCGTCATTTAAAGAAACTAAATGGAGACATAATATTGTTACAGGAAACTCACCTGAAAAAGGGGGATATCCAGAGAATGAACAAGCTTTGGGTGGGAGGTAGTAGGTGCACCAGCGATAGGGAACAAAGCAGGGGTGCTGCTGCTGATTCATAAACAAGCTCAATGTTCGGTGATGACATCCAAAATTATAAGGGAAGGCAGAATTGTCCACGCGGTATTGGATACCCCAGCTGGGAGGCTGAGTATTTACAACATATACGCCCCTAATACCACCGATAAAGTATTTTTTGAAGATCTAGAATCCTGTATTTTACAGGATCAGGAGCCCCAGGTTTTGGTAGCAGGGGATTTCAATTGTGTAGTAGACTCAAAAGAGGATAGGAGGAGAGGAAGCCGAGTAGCCAGACCAGAACAGCGGGGTCCGTCACTCCTGGCGCAGCTAATAAATTCTACGGGCCTTAGTGATGCTTGGAGGCTAACACACCCAGAGGGTAGAGAATTCACCTTCTACTCTCATCCACAACATTCATGGTCCAGATTGGACTATCTACTGCCAAATAGCAATGTAATGAAAAAAGTTACAGAGGTAAAGATCTTAGATATGGTGATCTCGGACCATGCGCCAGTCTCACTTACTATACAAAACACATACCCAAAGGATATCTTTTGGAGATTCCCAGCCTTCTTGACACAGGAAGAAGACTTCAGGGATAAACTCAGGGGTTGGTGGTTGGAGTACGCTAGGGACAATCAGGAACACAGAACTAACCCTTTTCTATTTTGGGATACGGCAAAGGCAGATTATTACGGCAAAGGGGCAAGATTATTGCCTACACTTCAGGGTTTAAGAAACGGGCTCAGAAAAAGTACTTGGAGGCTACTAGTAAGCTACGAAGCAGCTATACTAGATTTAGTGTCACCTTATCAGAGGAGGATAAACAGACTTGGAAGCAAGCCAAAGAGGAATATGAGACCTGGCAAGGAAAAATTGAAAAAATGTACTGTGATCGCCAACAAGCGGAATATTTTCGCTTTGGCAATAAATCAGGCAAATTATTGGCCAACATGGCTAAAGGAAGGAATAGGCCTTACATTATTTCAAGAACTGAAAGATCAGAAAAGGGACAAGCTACACAGGGCCCCAAGAAAATCAATGGTTATTTTTAAAGATTTCTATGACAATTTTTTATAGGGGATGACCCCTTTTAGCGGGATTTCTCTTCCTTTCTCGATAAGCTATCATCTACCCCCCGTCTGGGGAAGTTTAACCTATTTAATGCCCAGTCACGGAAAAAGAGATGCGGAACAATTAAATCCCTCCAAACAATAAGCCCCGGGTCCGATGGACTAATCAAATTTTTTCAAAACATTAGCCCCAGAAATAGCTGAAGTCTTAGACAGTCTTTGAAAACGACTATAGCAAACAAAAAAAAATTTGGCCCGGGAGAAACCGCCTAATTAAAGTACTTACGGACCCCCCTCGACCCTCTGTCTCGGGTCGCAGGCGCTCCTGTGCGGCTCCCGCGGGCCCCCGCCCCGCCGTCGGGTTTGGGGGGCCCCGCTTTTGCCCCACCCCCGACGGCCAATTTCCCCCGGCCGCGCTCCTGCTTAGTCATCCATTTCCCGGCGCGGGGCCGCCCCTAGGGCGGCGGCGGCCCGGCTGTTTGAAATTTAAAGGGGCAGGGGCCCCCGGAAATTTGGGGTATTGCCGGGCATGCTCCATTTAGGTTGGCCCTTCCTGCCGGCCCCCTCGTGGGACCCTTATGTGTTTTCCCCCTGGAGAAAGCTTCCTAGCTGTCTTGTTGCCCTTACCGACCCCCTTCCCTACGTTTATCGCCCCACGAATTTGGCCTGCCCTGACCTTTGCCGTCCACTTTACGATCCGGGGCCCGCCTTCCTGCCCTTCCCCTGTCCCCGACTACGAGCTTGCCTGACAAATCGTACTACGTCTACCTTGGCCGCCACCGCAGGCAAGCCCCCGCCAGTGGAAACGACCGTAGACTCCGCCGCGCAATCCATCCCTTTGCGGGGGGCTCGGGTGAATCCGGGACCTATTTAGATTTGTTCCCGGGCGTGGTTTCCCACCATCGCCTGCGGGGGGCCCAAGCGGCCCCACTCCTGCCCGTTACAGTGGGATGGGGCCATGGATCCCCCCAAAGGGTTTCTTTGCCAAAAGTGTCCCGCCAGTATCCCCCCCTTGGGCCAAGCAGCCCAAACAGATCGCGCACAAGCGCAACGCTCAAGCAACTCTCCTCTTGGTGCAGCATTTCATCCCCACTCACAGCAGCAGTGGGCCTGCGGGGGTTCCCTCCCGGGGCAGTTGCTCAGTTGGGTCCCAAACTCCGGTTATCCATGCCGCTAAGTTTGTGGGGTTTCCCCAAGGGGTCTGCAGGGCTTCTTCAACCGTGTCCCTGCAGTGGAAATCATGGCAGGTCGTTTCCGTCAGAAAGATCCCAAGGTCCCCCTTCGGGGGTCGTTCCCCCCCGGGAAAAGGCCCCTGGCCTGGGAAAAATCCTCTGTGGGGCCGAGGTACCCAATAGGCCGTATTGGACTTTCTACTAGATTCGGAGGTCTTCAGGAACTGCTGTCGTTCTTCTCCCGAAATCGCCCCTGTTGAACCTGCAGCAAGGGAAAAACTCCTCCGTGGGGACTACGCCGTCAATTCCGCACACTAGCATCGGGCTAGCCGGAACGAGAAAGCATTAGCGCCCTTCAAGAAAGGCCTCTCCAACCCAAATTAAAGGATGCGTCGCCGCCCGGGGGACCTTCCGTCTTCTTTAAGCGAGCTAATCCACCTGGCTAACCGGATTGACAACCGATTGCAGAAAGGCGTGAGGGCCCCCCAAAGAAGCAAGAACCAGCCCGTACACCCGTTCCATTCATTTGCCCCGGTGTTTCTTACGGGCCTCCACCCTCCTTCCCCACCCAGACGGGAAAAGAGCCAGCAAGGGGAAAAGAGCCCCCGTTCCGCAAAGAACTTAACCGACGGGTTTTAAAGAGAACCTATGTCTCTACTGCGGAGCCCTAATCATCTCCTCCATTGTTGTTGCTTTACCCACGGCGCCCCGGAGAACGGGGCACACCTAGGCCCTGGGAAAGCATCCCTAAAATGTCAGTCTCTTCCCGCCGAACATTTCGGTCCTGATCGGGACTGAAGCCGGGACCCACTTTCAAAGTTTCAGCTTTTTTGGACTCCGGTTTTGGGAACTTCCGGACCTGCCCCGGTGTCTCAAAAACGCCCCTTCCCGGGTTCCCCTGGAGAATCCCTTGTCATTTCCCCCCGGTCATGGGGGATCCCCGTGACCAGTCCCTTTCCGACTGAGCCATTGTCCCTCCAAATAGGGGCCACTTTCACAAAAAGGACTATCGTTCTTGTGTTACCCCGTCTTCTTTTCCCCGTCCTATTGGTTTCCATGGCTGCAGCGCCATGCCCCGGTGCTTACTGGCAGCGGGGGAGGTCTTGCAATGGGGGGAGAGTGTCGGTCTCCTTTTTTGGTGACCCCCTCGCCAGGGGGCCGCTTCTACGGTACCCCAGCTAAGCCTTGCGGGTCTTCCCGCTCCCCTTACCAGGGGTATGCTGATGTCTTCTCGAGAAGAGGCAGGGGGCCCGCCGCCCCCTTTTGTCCTTAGATTGTCCATTATCTATTTTCCCCGGTACCAGCCCCCCTCGGGGCAGAGTCTCCCCTTATCCCTTCCCGGGGCACAACCATGTCCAATACATTCGTGAGAATCTCCAAAAGGGGTTTTTTTTAGAAGTCCCTCTTCTCCCGCAGGAGCGGGTTCTGCTTCGTGGAAAAGAAGGATGGTACCCTTGCGACCCGCAAATTTATTAGGGTCTGAATAAAAAAAACAGGGAAGAATCGGTACCCCCCACCTTGATCAGGATTATTTGATGTCTGCAGGGGCAAGGATTTTCCCAAGCGGATCTAAGAGGGGCCTACAATTTTTGGGCCGATCCCAAGGGCGTGAATGGAAGACGGGGGTTAAACCCAGGGAGGCCCCTTCGAGTACCTGGTAAAGGGCCATTCGGATGTTTTAATGCCTGCCTTTCCGGGCTTGGAAAGACATTTTCAGGGATCTTTTTTAAACCCGCGTAGTGGGGCTTTTTGGACGATTTTTGATGTACTCGCCCCCCGACCATTGTCTTGTCCGTCAGGTGTTGAAACGGCTCCCAATAAAACACCTGTATGCCCCTGGAGAAGTGCCCTTCACCAAACCAGCCTTCCGTTTTTGGGGCAATTTCTATGAGGGCCTACGTGGATCCAGCAAAGCGTCGCCGGGTGGTTTTCAGTGGCCAGCCCGTCGGGTTTGCGGCCCCTCAGCATTTCTTGGGGGTTCGTAACTACTATCGCCAATTTATTCCCCAACTTTTCTCGCTTGGGCTCCAATAGGGCTCTATAAAAACACGTAACCCAAAGCGCTCCCTCCGAAGCTGAGGAGGCATTCGCAAGCTCAAGTTGCCTTTACCACGCCTGTCTCTCGCCGGCCCCACCCCGCCAAAACCCTTTACCGGGAAGTGGATGTTTTGTGGGGGTGGAGCCTCCTTACCAAAAAGGGCCCCGGGCCAAACCGTAAGTGTGTTCTTTTCCAAGAGTTTTCCCCCCCGAAAGGAACTTTCACGATTTGGCGACCTGTGTTGTGGCATCAAGATGGCTTTTGGGAAAAAATGGCGTACCTATTTGGGGAGGAACCGCCAATCTTGCTCCGCCGCTTCTGAGGCGCAACGAAGCCCAACCGAAAAGGAAAAATCCTCCCCCTGTCTTTTCCCCCGGTGACAAGGTGGGCTGTCGGCCGTATGTCCGTCTTAAGATGCCCCCTACAAAATTTGGGACCCCCCCCCTTCCTGGGATCCTTTGGGTTTTACTCGCATTAAACCGGTTTTTACAAAATCCGGGTCCTCCCACCCTGAGAAATTTCCAACTCTTTCCATCTCTTATAAAACCCCTGGCCTTAACTTTTTCTCTCTGAAGTCTATCCCTCCTCCGCCCATAGCTGATGCTTCCAATGTCTTTGAAGTCAAGGAGATCCTGCGTATTAGGAGAACTAGAGGGAAACGGTACTTTCTGGTAGACTGGAAGGGGTTTGGTCCTGAAGAGAGGTCTTGGGAGCCGGAGGGGAGAAATATCTGAACCGTATCTCATCCAGAAGTTTTTTTCTTTCGATCCAGTAAGAGAGGGGGGCCCATACAGGCCAATTTTGTTAATTAATCAGGATGCAAAAGTTTTCTCCAAGCTTATGGCCAATCGACTTCTACCAAAACTTATCGGCCCCCATCAGAATGGGTTCATCAGAGGCAGATCTGGAGTTATAAATATAAGAACAGTGCTGGCAGTGCAGGACGCCATTTCTGGTCAAAGAATGGGAGATAATAGGCCAGCACTCTTCGCCCTAGATGCCGAAAAGGCATTTGACAATGTCAAATGGCCTTGGCTATATGCTGTCATGGATAAAATGCGTATCTCCGGAGGGTTCAGAGACTTCTTGGCAGCTATATATCATAATCCTCAGGCCAGAGTTAACACACCTGGCTTTCTGTCTGATCCTATAAAGTTACAAAAGGGAACAAGGCAGGGATGCCCTCTGTCCCCGTTACTTTTCAATATAGCACTGGAGCCGCTCATCATCCATCTGATTTCTTCGGAGATATATAGTGGCATTATGGTGGGGAGGGAGGAGGTCAAGCTGTGTGGGTTTGCTGATGATTTGTTGCTCTTTGTCCGCTCTCCCTCACAGCATTTAGAACAAATTATAAACAAGCTAACGACCATAGGAGACCTTATGGGTTACAAGATTAATATATCTAAAAGTCAATTACTGTTCTTGGGGCAGAGACAGGACCTTCCTAGTCTTAGAGGGAAGGTGGAGATCTCCACGTCCTAGCTCAGATACTTAGGGATAAAAATAGGAAAATACACATCGTCCATATACCAGCTAAACCAGGGGTCCCCAACCGCCGGTCCACGGACCGGCACCGGGCCTTAGCGCGTCCCCTGCCGGTCCGCAGGCATCTTCTCTGCGCGGCCGCCCGTAATTTCCCGGGTGTGCACCAATAGCAGCTGCGCACGGCGTTGCGGGGCGCAATTACAGAGAAAGCAGGGGCAGTTCATTACTGCCCTTCTTTCCCTATTGCTGTAGATGCGGCACTCACTGAGCGCCACATCTACAGCGATGAGCGGCGCAGGGAGTGTGATGCAGTGGTGACGTCACACCCCCCATGCCGCTCGGTGCTGTCGGATGTTGGCTGCGGGGAGGAGGAGCTCGGGCAGCTAGCTATGTATCACTATCACTACTGGGGCAGCTATTTATGTATCACTATCACTACTGGGCAGCTTTGTATTATTATCACTACAGGGGGGCTATATCTCTATAATGACAGAGCTTATTAAATATGTATATTATATACAATGCTGACCCACAGAGCTGACAATCAGTCTCCAGTTATAAAATACTGGTTACCCCATACGATATCCCTAAATGACCAGTATACACTTTATTGTTTTTTATTTTTTGTGTTGAATTCTAAAACCCCGACCTCCCCCATAACTCCGCCCTAATAACTCCGCCCCCCATGGGCCGTGGAAAAATTGTCGTGCATCAAACCGGTCCCTGGTGGAAAAAAGGTTGGGGACTGCTGAGCTAAACTATACCCCGCTGATAGGAAAAATTCCGAAGGAATTGGATAGATGGGCGAATTTGCCTATATCACTATTCGGAAGGGCCCACTTATTAAAAATGATGAGCTTTTCCCGACTGTTGCATCCACTCCAAAACATCCCGCTCCTCTTGAGACACAGAGACATAAACCAATTACAGGCAGCGTTTACAGCATTCCTTTGGAAAAGAAAAAGACACAGGATAGCATATAAAAACCTGGTACTACCAAAAAAGGAAGGTGGGTTACAGCTGCCTGATGTGCGCATGTACAATTTGGCTTCATTATTAAGGCATGCTAGGATTGCATGGTACGAGTCACTTCTCGAACTTGTCGCTGGAACAGGAGCTGGCGGGCCCCTACTCACTTAGAGCCTTGATACACACCCCCTCTAAAAACCTACCCTCCTCAGTAAAAAATAGTGTGACGCTGAGAGACACGGTGGCCACCTGGAAGTCAGTGAGGAAAATGTATGGGCTCCCCATGCATATATCCAAATATGCCCCATTGTGGGACTTACCGGCTTTCCCCCAGGGAAGTGAGAATAAACTTTTTCATGAATGGAAGGACAAGAACATTGGGTGTGTTTCTGACCTACTCCATGCCTCAGAGAATAGATTCTTGAGCTGGGAAGAGATGAGACTTCAGTTCAGCCTGAACCCTAATCAGATTTTCCAATATGTAAAATGTATTCACTTCTGTAAGAGTCAGGTGCGTAACCTGGAGATTTTGACACTCTGATGGGACGGCCGGGGGATTTATTTTCGATATCCATATTATATAGCCTGCATAGAGAGAGATCTTTGCAGGCTGTGAACAACAAGTGTTTTGAAGCATGGGACTGGGAGCTGGGAGGCCCTGAAACTAGGACACAAATTAAAGCGGGTTTGAATAAAGTGAGAAGTGTTATAACAAACGAGAACTGGAGAGAAATGTTATTCAGGCTAGCCCACAAAGCTACATATGCCTTTGACATTCCCTACCGAGATGCGCCATCTCACTATCTACGGGAGTGCCCGAAATGCAAGCTGCAGCGAGCAAACCTAATCCATGGCCTCTGGCATTGCCCGAAATTGACAAAATATCGGGAGGAGACGCTGGCTTTCATAGAGTCGATATGGGCCATAAAAGTTCCAGATCTACCAGTGAGTGTTATATTTCACTTCATACCACGGAGGGGTGAGGATGGTGAGGGTGAGTCGCACCCAACTATAAATACCAAAGGGGTGCATCTTGCCTTACTTGCAGCCAAGACACTGGTTGGAGAATAAGGTCCCGAGTATACAGGAGATCATAGATATTTTAAAGAATCTGTTGGCAGTGGATAGAATAGAGACAGAGATCAATAAAGAGAAATATGCTGTCAGATTCTTCAGGAAATGGAAGCATTTTATTGTTAAAGTCTTCTCGGACACAAAAATTGAGGCATTGATGGCCTCTTTTAGACTCACCACATATTATCTTCAGGAAAAGTTGGGGGGAACGTTAGGTAGGTTAATTAGTGGAGATTCCCTTTAAAATTTAAACATCGAGGTTTAAAACTTGATCCTCAGGAGCACTAGGTGTAGACCCTTGTTTAGGTAGGATAGAGGTTTCCAGAAGTGTAAAGTCGAACAACACAATAGGTTATGAGACCAATGATTTTCTGTGTTAATATGTTTGGTTATAAAGGTATAGTTAAGAATACAAAAATGTGAAATACCCCTTTGTATGTTTAAATGCTCTTCAACTGTCTCTTCATCTGGAAGACATTACAGTTTTCTCTATGTAACTAACACCTGAATGGACTAGACCCAGATGGACATTTTAAAGGACTGAGCCATGAATAAGAAAATGAGTGCTGGTGCTGCACCAAATGAAGAGATATGCAACGTGTATCTTGTATTTTTTTTTTGTGGGGGGGTGAATTGTATGATTTGATTATTGTACAGTGGTACTTCTATGCAACAAATATGATTGTATGTCCATGGCACTTTTCTTCAATAATAAATTGTGGTTAAAAAAAAAAAAAAAGAAAAAAAACAAACACAAATCACGACATGTTTCCAATGCATGAAAGTTATGACATTTTTTTACAAGCCAAAAAAAGGCAAAAAAAAAATTTTAGGGGAAAAAAAGTTTATCAACATTTGGTGATTTGCAGAATTTTCTCGGCTAGCTTTTCCCCGGAAATCGAGTTTTAAAAAAAATACATGCACATACAGCAAAAATAACTTATATTTACACAAAACAAACTTTTAGTCACAGAAATTTACAAAAAATTCCCCGACTGTGAGTTTGCCTTGGGGGCTATGTCTACATGCAGTGGAAAAAAAAAGACTGAAAACGATTACTAAAAAATGTTCATGAACTGAGTTTTCTGTCCACTGCCTGTCAAAAGCAGTGAAAAAAGGGTTTTTTTGGCCGTTTTTGTTTTTGAAGGTTTTTTGGTTTTTTTCTTTGTTGTTTTTTAAGTATGCACAAATTAAGCCATTGGATGTAAACTACACCTCAGGGGATTTAATTTGTTAAGTAGTCATTTCCCTTTAGATACTGTAGCATTGTGAGCACATTGTCCTTTTGTGTGCGCTGCGGGTTGCTATGTTTTAAAAATTTTTGCACTGATTCTTGCACCAAAAAAACCAAAACCCACATTATTTTTAAGGCAAGATAATGTTTGCGTAAAAATTGTAAGGAAAGGATTTTACCCCCAAAACCCCAAAAAACGTTATTCCCCCCAATTTCCCGTAAAAAAATATATTTTTTTAGTGTGAAGCGAGACAGTTTATAGCCCAAACATTTTTAAGATATTGATTTAGCCAAAAAACCCGTCAAAAAACGGTTTCTGGCGCTGAAATCTGTAAAAAATTTATTTATTTGGTCAAAATCTAGATCACTTTATTGCCCCAAAAATCTTTAAATACGGATTTAGCCCCAAAGCCAAAAAAAAGGGGATTCTTCCCCAAAACCCTTTAAAAAAACCGTTTTTCTTTGGGTCAGAAGCGGGAAAAACGTTATTGCGCCAAAAATCTGAAAAAAAAATTTTTTTAGTCCCAAAAACGTAAAAAACGGTTCTTGCCCCAAAAAATGATAAAAAACGTTTTTTTTGCCTAAGAAGGAGATAACGTTATTAGCCCCAAAATCTCTAAAGAAAATAATTTTGTTCAAAAAAAGTAAAAAAAAGGGATTTTTGCGCCAAATCCGTAAAAAAAACGTTTTTTTGGGGGCTTTAAACCCCAAAAAGTTTTTTGGAAAAAAGGGCCCCAAAAGAAAAAAAAGTTTTTTGGGTTAGGGAAAATTTTTCCCTCGAAAAAAAAAATTATTTAGTGTCAAACAAAAAAAAAAACGGATTTTTGCGAAAAATGTACAAAAAACATTTTTTTCCGTCAGAGACGAAAAACGTTATTGGCCAAAATCTGTAAAAAAAATTATTTTAGGCAAAAACATAAAAAAAGGATTCTGCGCCAAAACCCGAAAAAAAACGTTTTTTGGCGTCAAAGCGAGATAACGTTATTAGCCCCAAAATCTGAAAAAAAAATTATTTTAGTGGAAAAAAACAAAAAAAGGGTTTTTTGCGCCAAAATCCGAAAAAAACCTTATTTTTGGGTCAGAGGCGAGGTAATGTTATTAGCCCCAAAATTGTAAAACCCAAAATTATTTTAGTGCCAAAAAAAACATAAAAATGGATTCTAGGGGCCAAAATCCAAAAAAAAAGATTCGGGCCCCAAAAATCCGTAAAAAAAGTATTTTCAGCGTCAGTAGCGAGATAACTTTATTGCACCAAATATTTTAGAAAGGGATTTTAGCAAAAATCTGAAAAAAAAAAAAAAAACAGATTTGTGCCAAAATCTGTAAAAAAAACGTTTTTTAGCAAAAAAAAATATGAATTGCCAAAATTTAGGACCAAAGCATGATCTTTTTTAAAAAAGGTAAAAAAAAAGGACACATCAGAACTTGTTGAAAATTTGATCGTTTAAAACCCTTTTTTTACACCACTATAGGTGGGACTTGGGTCTCTGGGGGTTTTTTTTGAAAAATGCAGCAAAAAAAAAAACCGCCAAAAAAGCGCCAAAAGGTTTTTCGGCGCTTCCCCCTAGCTCTGTTAAAATTTTTTGCCGGGTCTGGGGTTTTTTAGAGCATGTTGAAAATACGACCAGTGAAAAAACTAGCAGAAAAAGAGCTCGTTTTAGACAGCAGGACGTTTTTACAATAGAAGGCTATGGGAGAGGATTACAGTGTTAAGGGTATGTCTACATGCACAGAAAACGTCAGTTTTTTCGGTTTTTCGTTTTTAAAAACCGGAAAAAGCTGTAATCATCTCCCCAAGACTTTATTTTAAAAAAGTCCTGCTGTCTCCTGAGTTCTTTTTTTGGTCGTATTTTTCAAAATGCTTAAAAAAACCCAGAAAAGGGCAGAAATTTATAAGGAGTTATGTAAAGCGGGCGGATGTTTTTTTGGGGCGTTTTCCGCGTTTTTTTTTTTTTTGCGATTTTTTAATGAAAAACCCTCCCAGGAGCCCCAAACCCACCTATTGGGGTGTAAAAAGGGTTTTATCTTATCAAAATTTCATAAAGTGTTGTGGTCCTTTTTTTTTACCTTTTGTAATCAAAGTTTATGCTTTGTTGCAAAAAGATTTTTTTGGGAAATTTATTTTTTTTTGCTAAAAATACTTTTTTACAGAATTTTTGGCATCAGAATCATTTTTTTACAGTTTTGATGTAAAATCCTTTTCTAAAAAAATTTTGGCGCTAATAAGTTATCTTGTACTGATGTGAAAATCGTTTTTTAGGATTTTTGGGGCCAGAATATGTTTTTCGGATTTTGGCGCCGAATCCATTTTTTACGTTTTTTTTGGGACAAAAATAATTTTTTTTTTTTTGTTTTGCCGTATAACGCTATCTCGCCTTGATGCCAAAAAAACGTTTTTACGGATTTTGGCGCAAAAATCCTTTTTTTATGTTTTTGGGCACTAAAATCTTTTTTTTACGATTTTTTGGGGCTAATAATGTTTTGCCTTGACGCCAAAAATTCGTTTTTTACGTTTTGGCGCAAAAATCCGTTTTTTTTTATGGCTTTTGGGGCTAAAAAATCGTTTTTTCTTTACAGATTTTTGGGGCTAAAAAAGTGATCTGCTTTTGGCGCAATAAAGCATTTTTTGGATTTCGGGCCGAAAGTTTTTTGAGGATTTTTAGGGTTTGTTTAATTTTCTTTAAAAATGTTGCCGCTAATAAACTGATCAGCTTTGACACTAAAAATATTTTTTTTTTCGGAATTTTGGGGCAATAAAGGTTTTTTGGGGAATTGGGCTAAAATCCTTTTCTTTCAGATTTTGACGCTAATACAGTTTCTTGCTGTTGGAAGTTTTAAAGTGGGTTTTTTTGGTTTTGGTTGCAAGAATCTGGGGCAAAATTTAAAAAAAGTAGTAGCACGCAAGCGACCCCAAAGGACAATGTGCTACAATGGCTACAGTGTCTAAAGGAAGTGACTATTACTTTAACTCCCCTGAGGGTTAGTTTTCATCCAAAGGCTTAAATTTTTGCATACATTAAAAGCAGAGCAAAGCCTCCAAAAAACGCTCCAAAAAAAAAACGCCCAGAAAAATGGACATTTTTTCAGCTGCTTTTGCAGGCATGGACAGAAAAATCAGTTTCATGAAGTTTTTAGTCATTCGTTTTCGGTCGTTTTTTTTTCCCTCAGTGTAGACCTTGCATAAAGGTTCTTTTGCAAACATTGGAATCTTGATATGTTGTGTAAGGGCCTCGTTACACGGCTTTTTCGATTTTTTTAAACGGCCGTGTAAATCGTTTGAACATTGAAAACAGTTTTCAAATCGTGCCCCTGTGTGGTACGTATTTGTAACTGATTTCCCGACGGATTCACCATCTACAATCATTGTAGGTGGTGAATCCGTCCGGAAATAAATGACATGTGAATTGTTTTTCCGTCTGGATTGCCGTCGTCAATCCGCGGCGGCAATCCGGAACGGAACTACGCGTCGTGTGAACGACGAGCCGTTTTTTTTCCCTATTGAAATCAATAGAAAATAGGCTGTGACTTATTTTGGACGGATTTGCCGACGGATTGACGATCGTCAATCCGTCGGTAAATACGCGGCGAAATAAGCCGTGTGAACGAGGCCTAAGGCTATGTCCACACTGCACAGGATTACGATCGTATCTCCGGCGCTTGGCGCTTTTTAAAAGCGCCGGAGATACGATCGTCAGTGTGGTGCCATAGACGGCAATAGAAAAGACGAGTTGCTGTCTCCACAGCTCGTCTTTTCTCTGCCCGTCTTTCGGCTGCGGCGTATTATTCAACATGTTGTATAATAGGCCGGCGCTTGTCGTCTTCTTGACGTCTTCCCCTACAATGCTATTGTATGGTACGTCTGGTAATCGTGAAGCGGCCGCGGCTTTAGCACTAAGCATGACTAAAACCGCGGTCCTGCTTCGGACAGAGAACGGCCACTTTAAGGGCCGTTATTTCTCTGATGCATTGTAGACATAGCCTAAGTTTACATGAGAACTAGACATGTGTCCAATAGATTTTGTTGCAATGTTTAGTATGTACTCCTGATTTTAGCTTAAAAAAATATTTGTCAAGTACTCAGGGGCTGTCCAGCGGAAAAAATAAAAACAGCCTATTAACCCACTCCCAACCCAGGGATTTTTATTTACATGGCATTGTTTTTTTTATCCTCACTTTCCAAGAGCTGTAACTTTTTTTATTTTCCAGTCACATAGACATATGAGGGTTTGCTTTTTTGCAGGACAAGGTATACTTTGTACCATAGTCAGGGCCGCCAACAGAAATTTCAGGGCCCCATACAGCAGAAGCACCTGCCCCCCCCCCCGTGTAAACCCCACCCCCAGCAACCCGATCGCCCCGCCCTCAGCAACACGATCACCCTGCCCTCAGCAAAAAAAAAACGGCCTCTAGGATATAAATGCGGCCATTTTACCACATACTACAGTGTGCAAAAAAGAACTGTATTGTGTAGGACAATAGCAAGGGAGTCACATATCTGTCTGTCTCACATATCATAGACACAGGGCTAAGTAGCTCCAGCCCTATCCCCCTCCACCCACATACAATATCCCCTCCAACCCCATACAATATCCCCCTCCACCCACATACAATATCCCCTCCACCCACATACAATATCCCCTCCACCCACATACAATATCCCCTCCACCCACATACAATATCCCCCTCCACCCACATTACAATATCCCCCACCACCGACATACAATATCCTCCTCCATATTTCCCTTGGTCACGCACCTCACCACCTTCTAAAATACACACCAGCAAGAAAGAAAGTGTAACTCCTATCACAGGGTCAGGTGTTCCCTCACTCTTACAATCAGATACACATGTACACCGGCACTAAATTAACACGATATAACACCACCATATGGAGACCACATAGAGGTCAGACACCAGCTCAGGTATAACCTACAACACCGCCATATAGGGGACCACATAGAGGTCGGGACACCAGCTCAGGTATAACCTACAAAAACCGCCATATGGAGACCACATAGAGGTCAGGACATCGCTCGGGTATAACCTACAACAAATGCCATATAGAGACCACATAGCGGTCAGACCCCAAGCTCAGGTATAACCTACAACATCACCATATAGAGACCCATAGAGGTCAATACACTACGTGGAAATCCCTAAAGAGGCATTTATGCTATCTATCATACATGAAAAAACTTTGAGACTCTCGGTTCACATATTTTGATCAAAAGATGTTTAAGGGGGGGGCGTGGCTAGGAGATGGCCGTGTGAGGACGCTGGTTTCTGAGCTCCTCGTGCTTTACTCCTAATACCGGCGAAATTCATCATAAAGGATGGGGAAACAAAATAAAAAACAGAAAGCCTGGGGCCCCCCTACGACCCGGGGAACCGCCCGAGGGGGACATTGGGGGGGTTCTTTCCCCCGTTTTAAGGGCCCGCTAAATCGCTGCCGGGGGCCTCGGGCCTGTGACCCCCCAAAAGATGGCCGGCAGCAGGGGACTTCCACTCATGGATCCCGGCATGGGCCCCCCTCCCTCCCAAGCAGCGCTTTTCCCTCTCGTTATCCCCCATTTGCCTCGGGGGAAACACCCCGGACACGGGATCTTACCCCCCGGGGGGGGGAGGCCCTCAAAGCCCCCCGGGCCTCCCACACGTCGTGGGGCCGCCCCCAGGAAGGACCCTCCGGCCCGGGGGGCCGCGCCGACGTGAGTTAAAACCCTGTAGCCCCCGGGAAAGTAGGAGCGAAAGGCTGAGGCGGCGGCTCCCTCCAAGGGTTTTCCCCACCATTCCCAGCTTTTAATATCGCTCCCCTCCTGTGTCCCCCTTTGACCCAGCCTGTTATAAGGGCCCAGGAGTTCCCGGGCCCCAAGTGTCTCCCCCCCTTAAACCCAGAAACCGTGGATCAAAAAGGCAGCAGAAAGCCTAAAGGGGGGTCACCCCTCTTGTGGGGGCCCTACTTTTACATGGGAAAGTGTGTTTCCCACCTCCCAAACAAGCCCCTATGTTTTCCCCCCCTCCCACAGCGCCGGCCCCCAGCCCCACTGGACTATTTTAGGGGCCCTGTGACGGCCGCGGGCCTCCTTTTCCCTCAGCCGCCCCCGGGAGGCCCAAAACCACCTAGGGGGGGTTTTTCCCCCTCCTGGTCCTCTGGTTCACCCTGGGAAAGCTATCCCCTGCATAAAAAGGGGGCCCCCTTCCCCAAACCGCTGACAGCCTGTGTGTCCAGGCTCCACAAAGCAAAAGCCCTACTACTTACGCCTGGGGGGGGGAGGGAATGAACACCTTTATGGCGCCCTCCCCCCCTCAATTGCCGACAGTCTCAGAGAAACCCCACCAATTTTCGGTAGTAAACACCTTTCCCCCCTGCACAGCTGTGTGTGTCTTTTCTCCTATCTCTGATGTGCTGGATCCTGTGGATGATAAAAAAACCAGTGACTCGGGCCAGCTTTGAAAAAATTTTAACTGCACCCATTTCCCATCGCTGGGGATATTTCCTTTTAATTCCCCCCCTCGACGGGCCTTGACGAATTCCGACGAGAGCCCCTGCGCTTTCCCGTAGGGGAGCTATCTTCTCTTCATTAAAAAAGTTGAGGTCATGGATTAAGAAAGGACCCGCCCCAACCGCCACCCTCACGTTTTGTGTCCGCTGAATTTCACACAGCATACTGCCCAAATCCACGCCCTCCCAGCAACATCTGGAGACATTGAGAATCGTGGGAAAGGCGTAATAATTTGTTTTGGGGGCCTTCCTGAATCTGTTCCAATGCGGATTTGTTCCCGGTGGTCACCCCATCTTCAATGCCCTTTTGGGTCGCCCACCTCCCCAGCTTTTATTGAACTGGATAGGGTGCAAAAGGGCCCTTAGACCCTTTAAATTTCCTGAGGCCCTGGGCCACGTATGTTTTTTTTTGTGGGTCCTTTTTTTGGGTTATAAAGGAGAAAATTTTATGGGGGGCCGGAGGCCCCAAGTCACGGTCTTACCAAGGTTCCCCCCATCAAATCCCCCCAGGATCTGTCTCGGCTCCCCTGGGCCCAAAAGAGGTTTTGAATCCTCTCCTGGCCCTTTCAGAAGGAAAAATTCCCATTCCTGGGGGTTTTCCTTTTGCCCTGCATACCCTTTGCAGACAACCCGGGTTTCCTCCCCCATAAAAAAAAAGCGAAGAAAACCCCAAATTGTCCTGCATTTATTTTTCATTTTAAGGATTATCCTTCCCCGGTTTGGGCCCACCCCTTTCCCCATTTTCTTTCTTTTGGGGAACTGTTTCAGGGGAAAAAGACGTCTTAAACCCTGGTACCCCGTGGCCCCGGATTTCCTGGGCTCTGCCTCATTCGGACCCCTTTGGCGGGGGCTAAAAGGGGCCTAGGGGTTTCGGGGGTCGGGGAACAGCGGGCCCCTTTTCGTGAACTCGCCTTAAAATCGGGGGCAAAAAAAAGCGCCCTTGTGATTGTTCCTTGTGGGCCCCAATTTTGGGGGTTGATTCGGTCCCTTTTAAAAATTAGCTTGTTTTGGGTGTCCCCCGGGTTGGGCCATGTGGTTCCCATTCCCTCAAAACATTTTTGTAGGAAACCCCGATTACAGAAGTGCCTGGGGCCCAATTCCCCTAGGGAGTTATTCTCCCCCTTCCCCATTGTTTATCCCTTATCCTGGGGTAGAAGGGTTTGGGGCCTTTCCCCTTTCCCTTCCTTTTTTTTTTCCCCTTCCCTTTTTCTGGGGGTTCCGGGTTTAATTTTTTTTAAATTTTCTAAATTGGAAAAGAGGGTCCCCTCCATGAAAGGCCGTGTATTTCCATTTCCCCCCAGTAGGTGGAAACCCTGTTCTGGGTTTGGTTCCCTCAACGGGATCTTTGTTTTTAGTATTCGGGGGGTTTTTTTTTCGAGTTAGTCCCGCAGGGTTTTTGTCCTCTGTTTTTTGGTTGCTTGTCCGTGTTTAGTGTGTGTCTGTGATTGTTGTATGGGTGTTTTGTCTTCTCTGTTTTGTCGGTGTGGGATTTTTTCTTTTCTTTATTTATTTACTTTTTTTTTTATTTATTTATTTATTTTTTTATTTTATTTCTTTTGGGTATATGGGTGCTTTAAAGGCCGTTTTTTCACTTTAAAGCTATAGTTTTTAGTATGAAATTTTTTTTCTGCATGTCTTTTTTGGCAATTAATTTAGGAATGTGATGTCATGTTATGCCTTTAAAAATGTTCAGTGATTAGATCCTTCCCCTCTTCCTTTTGCCAATGCAGTTCTTTTCCCCTTTTTTATTTAAAGTGTTTTGACTTTTTGCCCTTTCTGTGAGTTTATGCCCCAATGACATATTCTTTTTCAATAAAAAAATTTCTCGAAATTTAAAAGATGGTTTTTAAAATGCCCCCGACCCTTTCAAAAGTGATCTCAAAATCGGGCAGTCCTATCCTTCTTTTTCTCTAAAATCGAGCCCCCAAACAGGCCTCTCGCTGGGTCAAAACCTCCATTTTTTTCCGGGGAAAAAAAAATTAAAAAAAAACCCAACCTGCCCAAACTGCCCTTCTTTTTGAAGACTGTGGGGAGTGGGCGGGGACAGAAACCCCCAAAAAGGAAGCACCCCTTTCCCCCCCTTTTAGGTTAAAAACAAGGTACACCAAATATAACGTTGTTTCCGGGGGGGCGGGGTTTGGTGGGGGGCCCTACAAGGGATAATTCATGTGTGCCGCAGCCCTGCCATGGCACCCAGGGGTTTTCATTCGTTTTTTCAGAAAAGTTTTTTGTTGTCAGAAAATTTCGTTATACTTGGTGTACCCTTGATTTTTAAACTTTTTTGGGAAGGGAAGGGGGGCTTCCTTTTTGGGTTTTTGTCCACCCCCACTCTCCCCGGCTGTCATAAGAAGGGCCGCTTGCAGGTTGGGGTGGGTTTTTTATTTTTTCCTTGAATAATGGGGTTTTTTGGTGGGTTTACCCAAACGGGAGGCCCTGATTGGCTTTGATTTAGAGGTTAAAAAATTGGATAGGACTGCCCCATTTTGAAGATCACCCGGGTTTAATGTCGTGGGCAGCCCCTTTAAAAAAATCTTTTGATCAAAAAAATGTGAACCCTGAGTCTCAAAAAAGGTTTTTTTATGTATGATTTGATAGCCCAAAAAATGCTTTTTTTAGGGATTTTTCCCGTTTTGTATTGCCCCTTTTTTCAGAAAGGTGCCCCCTGGCGGCGGTCTGTGTGGTTTCAAAGTATAATTACATGTGTTTCCGCAGCCCTGCCCGTGGCCCCCCCGGTTTGCATACGTTTTTTCAGAAAATTTTTTTTTGTGTGACAGAAAAAATTCCCTTTACCCTTTGGGGAAAATTTTATTTTAAAAAAAAAATGGGAAGGGGAAAGGGGTGCCCCTTCCCTTTTTGGGTTTCTGTCCCCCCCAACTCTCACAGGCTGTCATAAAAAAGGGCCCGCTTGCAGGTTGGGTGTTTTTTATTTTTTTCTCTGAATAATTTGGAGGTCGGGTTGACCCAGCCGGGGAGGCCCGTTTTGGCTCGTTGAGGGGGTAAAAGGGTAGGGGTAGGACTGCCCGATTTTAGTCCCCGTTGAAAGTCGGGGGGGCAGTTTTAAAAATCTTTTTTATCAAAATATGTGAACCCAGAGTCTCAAAGTTTTTTCATGTTTTGATGTTAAAATAGAGGGTTTAGAAACCAGCCTTTAGGTATAATAATTTAAAAATAATCTTTATTTATATTGGGCCAACATATTTCGCAGCAAATTTTTCAAGTTTGAGGGGGATTAAAAAACAGACAAAAGACAGACATTACACGTGAAAGTACTTTAAAAGGTGAGACACAAGGTGTGAGGGCCCTTTCCCCCCGCAAGAGCCCTTTCAATCTAAGAGGGTGCCTGGGGGAAAAAAAAGGGGGGGAAGTGCTAAATTTACAAAGGCCATAGCCAAAAAGCCCTTTTTAAAAAATGGGGAGGTTTTTCATAAAAATTTTGGGGAACTGCCACCATGAATGTACATCTATATACAGTTTAAATGCCGTGAGTGCCCTGTGTAGGGAGTGACAAAAGTGTGTGATAGAAGGCGGGGGTTAAAAAAATTTTGGTTTTGGTAGGGCCCGCCTGAGAAGATGTGTTTTTTAGGAAACTCTTAAAAATGGAAGGTGGGGTTGTTTCCTGATGGTATGTGGTAGGATGTTCCCGAGAAGGGTGCAGAAGTGCAAAATCTTAAGACGGGCATGGGAGGTTCCCGGGTGATTGCAAATCTGTGTTTGATGTCCGTAGCTGAGAGGAGAGACGGGGGCCCGGGTGGTGGGCAGAGATGAGGGAGGATATGTATGGGGGGGCCAGCACTGTGGAGGCTTTAGAGTGGGGGAGTTGATTTGGGTGTAGTCTGTACCCGGGGTGGGGGAAAAAGTGGAGTGACGACACCCGGGTAGAGGCATCAGTATAGCGGGTGGGGGAAAAGACAAACCTGGGCCCCGCTGCATTTTAGGATAATTGGAGAGGGGGGGAGTTTACAGAGAGGGAGGGCCGATAAAGAAGGAGGGTTTTCATTGGGCAAGACGAGAATGAATAAAAGCAACAATGAGAGTTTGGGGTTGTTTCCCCAGTTTAGAAAAGGACGGATTCCCGGAGATTTTTTTGAGGTGCAAGTGACAGGTGAGGGCAAGGGATTGGAAATGGGGTGAAGGTCAGATCAGAGTCTAGAATAACCCCCAAAACAAACGGGCCTGCCCGGTAGGTGTTATGGTGATTTCCAAACACTGGGGAGGGGAAATAAACAAAATGGGGGTTGGTTTAGAGATGGGGGGGAAAAAAAAAAGAAGTTCGGTTTTGGTGAGGCGTTTTGTTTTGGGGATAGAGAGAGGGCATGATGTCAGAGACAGGGGACAGCCCGTCACTGCCCGTTTTGTAGGGAGGGCAGGGAGTGAGGTCTCGGGGAAAAGGGGTATAATTGAGTGTTCCATTAAACGTAAGAGGGGGTTCTGGAAGCCAAAAACTACTGTGGTTTTTGGGCCCAAAGGGGGTGTATAGATTGAGAAGAGGAGTGGACCCAAAAACTGACCCCTGAGGGACCCTTTCGGCCCCAAAAGGAGAGGAGAGGAAGTGAACCTTTCAAAAAAAAAACACTGAAAAAAAAGGCGGTCGAGAGGTAGGAAGAGAAAACCCAAACCGGGGAGCAGGTCCTGGATGCCAAAGGTTTCCCGAGCATGCTGAAGGGGAAGAAAAGGTGATAAAAAAGTGGCAAATTTTCTGCAGAGAGATCCGAAAAAACCCAAAAACGAGTTTTTGGGCCTGAGAAATTTGCAGTGTGGGGAATCGTTAAAAGACTTTAACTAGAGAGTTTCTGTGGGTGTTTAAAAAGCGGAAAAACCCGAAATTTTAGAGGATCCAGAAGAGATTAGCGGAGAGAAAAGGGGATTAAAGGGGAGAGTAGAAGGCGTTCCAGGAGCTTAGGATAAAGGTAATAACCCCAAAAATCACCATATAGGACCAAAAATTTGAGGTCAGGGGCACCAGCTAAAGGGATAAACTAAAAATACCCCATATAGGGACCACTAGAGGTTTAGACACCAGCTCAGGTATAACCTACAACAAAACCATATGGGAGACCACATAGAGGTCAGACACCAGCTCGGGTTTAAACCTACAACATCCCATATAGAGACCACATAGAGGTCAGACAACAGCACAGGTATAACTTACAACACTGCCATATAGAGACCACATAGAGGTCAGACACCAGCTCAGGTATAACCTACAACACCGCCATATAGAGACCACATAGAGGTCAGACACCAGCACAGCTAAACACAACAACCCAACCAAATAGAGACCAAAATAGAGGTCAGACACCAGCTCAGGTCACATTACAGTGAATGAGCACTGATCCAATATAGAAGTAATAACCCCTTACATCCAGGGACTCACCAGAGACGTCCTATCTGAGGATCTTTTCTCTTCTCTTGAGTCGTTCTTTTTCCCTTCTCTTCTGCATCCGTTCCACACCGCCATGAGGACTTGTCCCGGCCACAACTCATCCCTGCAGAAATTAAAACCAAATATCTTAGAATCCTAATTTTTCCAGCATCTTTTACCTATTCCAAACTCTGTACAAACTTCCCAGGGGTGGGAGAGTGGGTACAAGCCATAACTTAGAGGTCTAGTATTCTATGGGTTTGGAAGGTGGGGATAGGACTCATTTAAAGGTTAGGTAGCCAGGGCCCTCCTTTCGAGGTTAGGTAGCCAGGGCCCTCCTTTAGAGGTTAGGTAGCCAGGCCCCCCTTTAGAGGTTAGGTAGCCAGGGGCCCCTTCAGCGTTAGGTAGCCAGGGGCCCCTTCAGTGTTAGGTAGCCAGGGCCCCCTTCAGCGTTAGATAGCCAGGGCCCCTTTTAGAGAGAGGTAGCCAGGGCCCCCTTTAGAGAGAGGTAGCCAGGGCCCCCTTTAGCGAGAGGTAGTCAGTCCCCCCTTTCGACAGAGGTAGCCCGGGCCCCCTTTAGAGAGAGGTAGCCAGGGCCCCCTTTAGAGAGAGGTAGTCAGGGCCCCCTTTAGAGAGAGGTTGTCAGGGCCCCCTTTAGAGAGAGGTAGCCAGGGCCCCCTTCAGCGAGAGGTAGCCAGGGCCCCTTCAGCAGAAGGTAGCCAGGGCCCCCTTCAGCGAGAGGTAGAGGGCCGCTTCCTTATGTATATTTAAAAAACAAAACAAAAAAAAAAAAAACAAAACCGCCACTTACCTGGCTCCGGCCCCCGCTCCTGGCAGGTCCCGGCCGCCACCGTGCTGCCCCCGGGCTCCGTTTTGGGCCGCCCTGCATAGGCCAGCGCGGTGAAGTGACGTCACCGCGAGCCTCCCGTCAGCAGTAGGGGCCAGCGCCTGGCAGGCTGAAGGCCTAATGCCTTCAGCCTGCCAGGAAGATCAGCGGAGCACAGCGCTAGTTGTTGTATGGCAGACACCCGAGGGGGTTGTTAGATGTAGCCAAGAACACCTGGGAGAACGAGGTTACCTCCTTCAAGAGTGTAATAGAGAATGCTGCTCAAATACAGGAAAGGATAGCCCAATTCATGCCCATAGTAAAAGAGCATCTTTAGAGATGATACTAAGCTCTGTAAAGTAATCAACACAATTGAGGATAATGTGTTATTACAAAGGGATCTGGATAAGTTAGAGGCCTGGGCAGAGAAATGGCAGATAAGGTTTAACACAGATAAATGCAAGGTTATGCACATGGGGAGGAAAAATCCATTACATGACTACATGTTAAATGGAAAAACGCTGGGTAATAGTGACATGGAGAAGGACTTGGGAATCCTGGTGGACAGTAAACTTAATTGTAGCAGCCAGTGTCAGGCAGCAGCTGTCAAGGCAGATAAGATCATGGGGTGTATTAAAAGGGGCATAGAGGCACATGATGAGAACATTATTCTCCCATTATACAAGTCACTGGTTAGACCACACATGGAATAGTGTGTACAGTTTTGGGCACCAGTGCATAGGGAAGACATTGTAGAGCTTGAACAGGTACAAAGGTGGGCAACAAAATAATAAAAGGGCTGTGTGGACTGCAATACCCAGAAAGATTAGCAAGATTAGAGTGATTTAGTTTAGGGAAAGGCGACTTCGGGGGGACATAATAAATATGTTTAAATACATTAAAGGTCAATATAGAGATCTCTCCCAAGATTTATTTATATCCAGGACTGTATCCAGAACAAGGGGGTATCCTCTACATCTTGAGGAACGAAAGTTTATACATAAACATAGGGACAAAGGGATTTTTTACTGTTAGAGCAGTGAGACTGTGGAACTCTCTGCCAGAGGAACTTTTCATGGTGAATTAAATAACAGAGTTCAAAAAGGGTTTGGATGCATTTCTGGAGTGTAATAATATAACAAGTTATAGTGACCAGGATTCTGGAGAAGGGGCGTTGATCCAGGGATTTTTCCGATTGCCAGATTGGAGTCGGGAAGGAATTTTTTCCCTCAAATGAGGACAGTTGGCTTCTACCTCATTGGGGTTTTTTGCCTTCCTCTGAATCAACACTTTAGCAACACTTTAGCAAAATAGGCTGAACTGGATGGACTTCTTGTCTTTTTTCAGCCTTACAGACTATGTAACTATCTTCTCCAGGCTCAGGAGGCCCAGTCTAGAGTCTATAATCGGTCATCCCATCTTAGACTATTTAGTCCAGGAGACCGGGTCCTGGTATTATTGCTCACTGTGGAAAGTAAATTTCTGGCAAAAGGGCAGGGGCCATATGAGGTAGTGGAAAAAGTGGGCAAATTAAACTACTGGTTACATTAACCAGGCAGGAGAAAGCCCTATCAAATCTATCACATTAGTTTCTTGAAGCCATGAAAGATAGGGGCTCTCATAAAGCCTCTTGCATGGTGAGCCATAATGCTTGTATCAAAACCTAATGGTGAGTGGCAGTTTTGTAATGACTACCACAAACTAAATGAAATATCTAAGGTGGGCTCCTACCACATGTCCAGGGTGGATGAGCTAACACAGAGGTTAGGTCCAGCCCAGTACATCACAACCGTAGACCTCACCAAAGGATATTGACAAATTACTTTATCTGAGGAGGCTAGGGAGAAGACGGCAGGCATTCTCCACACCTGAGGGATCTTTCCAATATGTCAAGATGCCGTTTGGTTTGCAGGGGGCCACTGCCACTTTCCAGAGGGCAATGGCATCAGGTATTACCTCCCCATAGGAAGGTAATATGACATAGTTATCCTTAGCCACGAATGGGAAAGTCACCTTGTTAAAGTCCAAGCTGTCCTGGACTCATTAAGGAAAGCCATCTTTACTATAAACCCTACTAAGTGCCATGGGGATGGAAGAAACCTGGTACTTGGCTCTACAGGAATTACATTTTTCAGTACAGCACAGGTCAGGCAGATTGCAGGGTTATGCAGATGCCTTACCAAGGGTACATTGCATGTTGTCTAAAAGTGAGCAAAACCCTGGCTCTGGGCATGGGGGGGTATGTAGAAAGGCACAAGAAGTTATTGTGGATGATAGGTACGTGTCACTGACTTGCCTGGCCTCTGTGAAGTGTAAAACCATTTATTATTGGTGTCAGTGGCAATAGTCTGCTGACACACATTTGTATTATTAGTATGACTGTAATGCAAGAGCACATAAGGAACACATTTGTTGTATGCAAGCTGAGCAAGTCACAGTTTTTTTTTTCATTTGTCTGAAATAAAGACCAAGTTTATTTATCCAAGACTGTCATTTGTTACTGATCCCCACAATATACATGGCAAGCACCAGCTGTTAGTGGCTGCAATTGGACATAACTATGAAATTGAGTATTTAGCTATCTATATGCCAGGGTCAGCATGCCTAAAGTTAACCAAAAGAGTAATCTTAGCTATCTCATACATAAATATGACTTGCAACTATTTAGGATATGCTTAGTTCTGCAGAGTCTTGTTATGTAACTGCATTGTTACTATTTTTCTCTCTCGGTGGTACAACAATCCTTTTCTCACATTCCCTAATAGCTCAGTGTGTTATTAGGCTGAATCCCAAGCAAAAATTCACTACTTCAAAGCAAGGGCAAGCAATGAAAAAGATTTCCAGAGAAAAAAGAAACTGCATCATCCAGCTCATCGATAGCGTCTCTTGGCCAAGAAAATTGCCAAACTGCATCATGTGAGTCCGTGACAGCTGGAAGAATGTGAAATGAAGTCCATCCATTCAGAAGCCAAGAGGTGGACGTCCAGGCAAAACAAGTTGACTTATCACAAGGTCTATCAGTTCTGGCGTGACCGACACAGCAGTGGAGGCGACTCGAATGCTTCGTAAGAGTGAAATCACAGACGTCCATGCAAGCACATATTACACAAGTCTGTAATGGTGGCCCAAAAAAGATGAAGAAGCCTCAATTTTAATATCATCATAAGAAGCGTTGGCTCGAGTTTACAAAAAGTATAAAACATGGACCATAGAAGTTTGGAAACGGGTAATTTGAAGCGATGAGATGAAAGTCAATAGACTGAGCTTTGATGGGTACAAGTGAGTCTGGAAGAATCAAGGGAAAAGGGGTCTAATTGATCGAGAAATTGAAGGAACTGCTACGTTTGGTGGATGAAGCCTGATGATATGGGGTTGTTTCACAGCCAAAGTTATTGGATACTTGACCAGGATTAATGGTAATAACAATGCTGAGCTATACACTCACCGGCCACTTTATTAGGTACACCTGTCCAACTGCTCGTTAACACTTAATTTCTAATCAGCCAATCACATGGCGGCAACTCAGTGCATTTAGGCATGTAGACATGGTCAAGACAATCTCCTGCAGTTAAAAACGAGCATCAGTATGGGAAGAAAGGTGATTTGAGTGCCTTTGAACGTGGCATGGTTGTTGGTGCCAGAAGGGCTGGTCTGAGTATTTCAGAAACTGCTGATCTCCTGGGATTTTCACGCACAACCATCTCTAGGGTTTACAGAGAATGGTCCGAAAAAGAAAAAACATCCAGTGAGCAGCAGTCCTGTGGGCGGAAATGCCTTGTTGATGCCAGAGGTCAAAGGAGAATGGGCAGACTGGTTCGAGCTGATAGAAAGGCAACAGTGACTCAAATAGCCACCCGTTACAACCAAGGTAGGCAGAAGAGCATCTCTGAACGCACAGTACGGCGAACTTTGAGGCAGATGGGCTACAGCAGCAGAAGACCACACCGGGTGCCACTCCTTTCGGCTAAGAACAGGAAACTGAGGCTCCAATTTGCCCAAGCTCATCGAAATTGGACAGTAGAAGATTGGAAAAACGTTGCCTGGTCTGATGAGTCTCGATTTCTGCTGCAACATTCAGATGGTAGGGTCAGAATTTGGCGTCAACAACATGAAAGCATGGATCCATCCTGCTTTGTATCAACGGTTGAGGCTGGTGGTGGTGGTGTCATGGTGTGGGGAATATTTTCTTGGCACTCTTTGGGCCCCTTGGTACCAATTGAGCATCGTTGCAACACCTTGTTGAATCTATCCCACGAAGAATTGAGGCAGTTCTGAAGGTAAAAGGGGGTCCAACCCGTTACTAGCATGGTGTACCTAATAAAGTGGCCGGTGAGTGTGAGTATTCTACAAGATGAGCTAATTGGGTAGCTGAGTACTATGGGTATGAAAAGGACGACATATTGTTCCAGCAGGACAACGACCTGAAGCATATGTCAAGGTTGGTGAAGGAATGGTTCAATGACAATGATGCAGAGTCGCTGGATTGGCCCCCACAGTCACCAGACCTCAACCCAATCGAACACGTGTGGGTAGAGTTGTAGAAAAAGCTTCTATTCATATTCAAGTGAGTCAATCAATATGCACCAACATTAAGAAGACCAAAATAAAGAGACCTGGGATTAGATTTTGGTATAGACATGCTATAATCTGATCAAGAGCATGCCCAGAAGGATTCAGACAGTGTTAAAAGTCAAAGATGAATTTACAAAATGCTAATAAAATATAAAACTTAAACTTCAGGTTTTTAGGAGTAAAACAGTAACAATGCAGTTACATGACAAGAATCTACATAACTTTGCATATGCTAAATAGTTACAAGTCAAATTGATGTATGAGATAACCAAGAAGATTGTCTACAAAATTATATTAGCCTTACTTTCAAAGGCTGAGTGGATAGTGAGATATGGACCCTGGAAGTCAAAAGTTCAAAACATTGTTACCCTTTTGCTTGGTACTGTACATAGCAATATGCTCAATATCACAGTTATTTCCAGTTGCAGCCACTAATAGCTGCTACTTGCCATGTATGAAGAAGGCTCTAGTACCATCATGAATGGGTTAAAGATCAGTGGCCAGACGCAAAATGATAATCATCATCATGTCCTCTTAAACAGAGGAAACTATGCTTAAAACCAAAGTGTCCAGGAAAACCATAGTGTCCTCCCTATTTTAGAATGCCAGAGCCACATACTGTATATGGTAGACATATATGGCACAGTCTTGATGTAGCCAAGAACCACATGCCGCACACTGTGCCCGTGATTTTAAGTTGCTTGATCAGTGGTCGCAAAAATTTGCAAGTCATCACCAGAAAAACTGCGCAGCCATTAACAAATCATTTGTGTTACTATGCAATGTTTGGTTTTGTCTGTACCTCTACCAGCTGCATTGTGAAGTGTTGCAGGATAAGCTGGCACTATAAAAAAAATTATGATTATTTTTATTGGCCTCGAAGATATGACACAGTAAGAGGTTTAATATTCCTTATTTTATACCTACAACTGTATTGGACTTTCATGTACTCTCCTATTAAAACAAAAAAATATCATCCAGTTCCTATTGATCTAAAATTTATACTCAACCTTAAATAAGGAATATTTTAGCCTGGCAGTGTTAACCTTTTCAATGACAATTTGCTCGTGCAGTTAAAAAAAATGTAATTGTTCAATTGTGTTGACAAGGAGTGGCAAGAATCAGCTCTATTTAGATAAGTGGAATGGTTGAGGGGTTACCTTAGCTTGCTCTTAGCCAATATGAAAGCTGTATAGAAAGCTGGCTTTGACTAGCATCCAGGTCACATATTTAGTGACCGCCAATCTTGATCCTGCCCTGTCTTGCTAATGCACAAACTATAAACCACTCAATACTTTGTCATGTAACTTTAAACTTCAGTTTTTCATTGCCATTTGTCTTGCACCACTTTCCTGTGTTCTCATCTATTGCATCAAGATGTGTTGGCTTTCATCAACAGTAGTCTTGCACATTGCAGTCAAGGAGCAGCATCATCCTAATTTATACAGAGGGAACTAAAGAAAAGAAAAATCTGGACAACACTATTAAACATTTTGGGTGACATGTATGAATGTTGGGGAGGACAGGCCAGTTCTAAATAGTTTTATGGTAGTGTAGAATGCGCCAGAATGTATGAACCTGTTCTTCTGCAGGTCATACATACAGGCGCAGTCTAGAAACTCAGCTGAAGTGCTGATTTTGAATAAGCATGTCAATTAATGTTGCCTACATGCCATAGATTTCATCCATGGTGTTTAATAAAGGAATCAGTATTCATGAAATTGAATTTTTTTATTCAAATTTACATGTATTTCATATACTATATGCCAGATTCACAAGTACAGCAAGTATTAATGCTAGGAACCATACTCTGGTGGAAAAAAATGTTGATGTTTGCAAATCCAAGGAGAAAAAATTCAGACATGAGGAGAATAAGAAAGCCTACTTTCCTTGATATAAATGGAGGCAGGCACATCCTTTCAACTACTCACAGGTAAGTCTCTGGCTTTTCAGAATTTCAGGTGTATAAGACTTGAAGAGTGGTAGTTCAAAGGAACAAGTTACAAAACCACTTAAAATAGGTCGATCTACTAGAATCCTTTCCTATCTTAGACCAGGTGGTGTCACCTTCTCTCCTGAAAGAAATGAGCCCGGAGCTCCATAACTCTCTACATCAATCCCTGAAATCATCACTCACTAACACCGCCACCACAATTGACGATTTAGGAGATAGGGTAAACCATGTGCAATAACAATGGGTGAATTTTCTGCCGCCCATAATGTATTGGTCAATGCCCATAAATACTTAGAAAAGGAACTAGAATGAGTCAAACAAAAAAAACGGCTGACCTAGAAGATAGAAGTCGGAGGAACAATGTCAAATTCCATGGCATTCCAGAGTCACTATCTAGTCCTGACTTATAATCATATTTGCAACAGCAGACTCCACTTCTATCTTATTCTGATAATTGACAGGGCACAGGTTGCCCTATTCTCGTTCTCTCCCTCACAACACAAGTACAGTTGTATTAGTAAAAGTACATTTCTTTCAAGTTAAAGTACAACTTTTACAGGATGCACATAAACAAAATCAACCTCCTGCTCCATTTCAACAAGTCACAATGTATCATGCCAAATCATGAAACATAATTCTTTACTGAAAAGTACATGACACACAATATAAATGTAGAAACATGTAGAATTCATGAATAAAACACTGGCTGGAAAAAGTTCAGTGCCGTAATGGGGAAAGCAAAAATAAAAATTTTGTATTATAAAAATTAAATTAGATGTAATTATAACGCAGTTCATGTATGTACTAATAAATAAGTGATCCTAACAATTGTTAAATAGTGAATAGTAGATACAAATAGCAACAAAGTACAAGTGCATAAATACAATAATTAAATTCATGAATGGCAAAAAGATACATAAAATTAACAATCAATTCATAAGAATAATAACAAGGCTGTTGTCCCCAGAAAAAGATAACACCTCACTGCGTGGTTCGTATCTTCATCAGGAGGTGTATCAATTTATGTTTCTATATGTATCTATTATTCACTGCTTATTAAGTTTTGGGGATACTTATTTAAGGCCCTTTATAAACTGCCTTATTTTAATCCTATGAAAATTTTAAGGATACAAACAAATATCTATTTTGCTGCTCGAAGTACTGTATAGAATTTTTCCCACCATGTGTTTTATTGATAAATTTTAATATGTTTAGGTTTCTGCATTTAAATCATGTATTGTTATGTACTTTCAATAAAGAATTGTCTTATGATTTGGCATGATACACTGCTACTGCTATTTATTAGGATTAATCTATGGTTATTATACAATATATCTATTTGAATAATTCATTTTTCGGTTCTTGAATGTTTGGTGGTATACATCAAAATATATGCTAATCTCACACAGGCCACCTTGGTGGCTAGAAAATGTTACACAGCTGTGAAGAGGATCCTGTAACAATATAAAATCCTTTACCGTTAGGGATTCCCAACCAAATTGATTGTGTCTAGAAATGGAAATATATCTATAAATACAATTTTCCTGCTGGCGACTAATTACCAATAACTTTCCAACTAAATCCTCTCAATGCTTTAAATATAAATAGAAATACAAAAGGGGATTTTTTAATGCCCCCTAGTTTAAAAAAACCAAAGCTAGTAGATGCGTATATTCTACATTGCAAATACTTCATGGAGACGAGACTGCACCCACAATGAGACTGCTAGCCAGAATTCCTCCTGCCGAATTTAAAATAGATAAACACAAAAATTGCCCAATTCTGGCCAGCAGGAAGTTGCGGTTAAAATTTTTTTCCCCCTAGTAAGTAGGGCGTTTTAATAGTAAAATGTGATCTATCCAGGTTTTTTGGATTTGAGTAAAAAGATGGGGGATGGGGCGCCCCCCGGCCGGCCATAGACATTCATTTTTCACAGGGGTTTTCCCATGAGAACTTGGATTACGTAATGACTGGGAATATCTCGCCCCATATTTTGCGCAGTACGGTTTTCAAAAAAAAGGGGGGAGATACATCCCGTTTAAGCGTTGAACATAGAGTAATGTGTGGAAGATAAAAAGAAAAATCCCGGTACTTGTATAGTCCCAACATTAAGAGAGGAATTATAAAAAAGGGTGGGGTGGGGGAAGGGAAGTCTAGAGTGTGTAAGTGGAAAGGTTAATATGATGAAAAATTGGTATATTTGTATATTGGTAAGCTGGTATATCAGTGGTAAAGTAGACCAAGGATCCATCAGGAGAACATAGATCAAAGGAATATAGAATGTATTAGGGCTTGTCCCCACGACAAGGGTTCTTGGAAGGTTTTACAGACGGTTTTTGGTTTTAAAAATCGTCTGTAAACCAACTGTCAACCCTAAAAGGGCCCCATGGAAAACTGTGCATAGATCTCCACTGCATGGATTTTCCGCCAGCGGTCTGAAAAACATTGAACATGTTCATTCTTCCGCCCAGTTTTCGAGCGGAATATGAACAAGTCAGTGGGAAGAGGGAGAGCTTTTCTCCGCAAACAGCGAAGAAAAGCCATCCCCATGTAGCCATGTGCACGGCCACAAAAACAGAGCAAATACCGATCAGATAATCCGCCCGGTATTTGCTCTATGCTGTGGGGACATGCGCTTAGGGATTGATTCATCCATATGGTAGAGGAAAAGATAGCATGATAGAATGGCTCAAGTGGAGGAGTGGTATATCCAAAAGGGAACCTGTGGTGTGGTCAAGGAGTATAGTCCAGTGTGTATCCGATACGATGGGGTAGAGAAAGGGGATGGAGTACATTATGGAGAGAGAGTAGAGGATTAAATATAGGTAGGAAAGGATGGTAATATAACGAGTAATATAAGACATGTAGTGAATGGACATAAAAAAATTTGGGTGATAAGAGAGAAGCAAAGAAAAGTATGCAAGACCATGTAGCTAATTTTAAAACATAGCTGGGGTGGATGAGGTAAGTGCCAGGAGCAGAGGGACTGCTGAAGTTGAAGTTGGCATCCCTTTTATGCCAGTGCGACGGTGCCGGGATTCCATGCATGGGTGGAAGCGGCTTAAGGGCAAAGGACCACAGTAGAGATGGCTACCATGTATGTATTGTGCGTGTGCATATCAGAGATTGCACAGGTACATTAGATGGCCAGGTCAAGATTGAGGATGTAGTCTATGTTAGGAGGGGAGTAGGAAGCAACATGAGATAAAATAATGAAATGAATGTGTAAAGTGAAACGCAACTCAGGCAGCAGAGAAGAGTGAGCAGCATGAGATAGTGTAATGAAATAAATGCGTAAAGTGAGCCATGACTTAAGAAGTGGAGAGGAGTGAGCAGTATGAAATAAAGTAATGAAAGTGTATACTAAAGGAAGAACTAAGGAGAGGAACGTGTAGAACTGAAGATAGAAGTAGGAGTGTGGTGTGTATGGAACAGAAGGTATAAAATAGAAGTAGAAATGAGGGGTGTATGGAGCTGAATGTAGGTAGATCTGGGCAATATACGGCCCACATTTGGCCCTTTAACTAGCTCCGACGTGAGATTTCCCGACATTACACGTAATGCAGTAGTCCCTGGTGCCTGTTAAGGTCCCAAGTCGATACCAGTCGCTAAGTTATCAGCTTGGGATGAACTGTATATGCATCCTGAGGCTCACCGGAGAACACAGCACAGGCAGCGAGGGAGTGTCATCACGCTGATGATGTCATGGAACCAGTGCAGGAAGAAGACAGAGAACGGCAGGAGCTTAAGTGAGCGAGGGAAAGGTGAGTACTTTTAGTTTTGTTATTTTTATTTAGCCCTCTATACCTGCTGGGGGACCTATAACCTGCCTATATACCTACTGGGGGATCTATAACCTACCTATATATCTGCTGTGGGACCTACAGCCTACCTATGTACCTGCTGTAGGACCTATGGCCTACCTATATACCCATTGGGGGACCTATAACCTACCTATATACCTACTGTGGAACCTATAACCTACCTATATACCTGCTAGGAAACCAAAACCTGCCTATATACCTATTGGAGATCATATAACTTATATACCTACCTACTGGGGGACATATAACTTACTTGGGGACATATAACTTACTGGGGGATATTTTAAAAATTTTGCTGGGGAAACTATAACTTTTTTGCGTTGAAAGTCGCTAACGTCCCGGTAAAACCCGGGTTTAAGGCCTCAAGTGATTGATAAGAGTAGCAATCGACTCCAGGGTTTATAGTATATAGTTTTTGGGGTAAAATGCGTTTTAAAAATTATTAGTTTTTTGGGCCCCTAAAACCATTCCAAAATTTTTCATGTGGCCCCATGGAAAATTTTTTTGCCCCCCCCTGAGGGCATTATTTTATAGGGCAGCTGGGGGTAGGGCGTAAAAAAAGGGGAGGGGGGGGTGGGGATGGGGCCAAATTTATTGGGGTAATGTTAAAAAAATTCAAAAAGGGATGTCAATAAAGTAAGGGTTTAAAAAAAGGAATTTTGGGGAAATGGAATATAAGAAAATAAAAAAGGTGGGGTTTTGGTTTTAGGGAAAAATTTTTGGGGGGTAATATTTGGGAGGGAGATGGGGAGATATTTTAGAGAAAATTTTAAGGGGAAGGGGAAGATAAAATAAAAATGGGGGGTGTCTCGTTTTAAAAATTAGGGGTTCGCCCCCGTGTAAAGGAGGTTTTCCAATAAGTGGTCCCCTCTCCTTTTAAATCTTGGGTTTTTTCTGAACGAGGTCCATTGTCAACTTTTTCAGGGCGGGGGGCCCCCGGTGGTTTTTTTGATTTGTACAATAATTTTGGTATTGGATTTGGGGGTGTCATTTCCGGCCTGAGGTGGGTTTGGGGAAAGTGGGTTTGGATTGGAGGGGTAGTTTATGTTTAAAACTGGCTTTGCTTTTTTGGGGTTTTTAAATGTCAATTTGTCTCGGAATTGGGTAATTACGAAATTGTGTCGTAGGTGAAATAGCAATGAATGGGGTAGGTTTTCCCATTTGTAGGAGGGGTTGTTTTGTGTGAAGCGAAAACATTGTAAAACATGCAAAAGGGGAAGTGCGCTCCTGTGTGGGGGTTGTTTCAAAGGTTGAATATGTCGGGGGTCCAGGGGTTTGGGGTTTTTGTCCCATTTTTTAACTCACTCTAGGTGGAGTGTTAAACCTTCTACTTGGGATAAGCCTTTTTCAGAAGGTTCCAGTTTTTTATGTGGGTTTTTTTTGGGGATGGGGGGTGGTACTTGTCTACGATGGGATTTGTTTGATATGTTGTTTTCCTTCTAGAGGTAGGGGAGTAGCAGGGTGAGGGGTTTTTAGTACTCTGTCGGGATATCCCTTTGAAAAGTTTGGCCATTTTTCCATCTCCGGTTGGGGTGTCACCTAACACGTGCCCAATTGAAAAAGGGGGAAAAAAATTTTTTTTGGTTTTGGAAGGATGGTTGCTTCAAAATTTAGTGGGTGATTACACTGTGGGTTTGGGTGAGATCTATTTAAATTTTTTCCCCTGGAATCCAAAAGAATGAGGGGGGTCAAGAAAAATTCATTTTGGGGTGGTCGGTTGAGAGTAAATTAAATTTTTGGGGAGTACATTAAGGTGGGTAGGAATTCCTAATGAGGAGAGACTCCGAGCAGAAATTCTTTTTAAACGTTGCCAAAGAGTTAATTTTTTTTCCTGAAAAAAGGGATGTGTGTTGGTTCCCTTGAACATGGAATGTTAGATATGGGGCGGCCAAAATGGAACCATGGGGGTGCCCCGGGGCGGGCAAGTTTTAGGGCGCTGTTGTTTTTTGGCGCTCAGACCCTTTTTTTGGTGTATTAAAGGGTAAAAAAACTGTCTAGAGAAAAAAGGGACAAAAACGGGAAAAAAGATGTTTTTCTGATTGTGCTGTCCACAAAGGTTTGGTCTTTACAGGTTCAATTTTAACTTTACTCAAACCCCCTTTGGGGGCCTGGCAGGGGAGGTTTAAATGGGCCCTCTCACTCAAAAGCTGGGAAAATCTTTTGGCAAGCAAGCTGCTCGGGAAAGCCCGCCCATCCCAGCCCCTTTTTTAGATTTTTGCAAGGCAAGGTTGAGAAAGGTTTTACTTTTTTTATTCTTGGAATATAAAAAAGCTAAAATAATTGAAATTGTTCTACTAAAAAAGCTCCCCCCCCTCCAAAGGCTAAAACCCAAAAAATTCCCAAACTTAATCCACCTTGGATCTTAAAATTTATAACCCAAGTCCATAGCAGAGAAGTTTTAACAACTTGTACCACAATTTAGACGCCCCGGAATACTTAAGAGCCTTTAGTTTGACTACCCTTCCAGCCTCTGAATTAGAAAAATTTTCCCTTTTTCATAATCAAAAATTTCGAAGTGGTTTTACTCTCACCCATGGAAAAAGTACCGGGCCCCTTACGCTTCTCTAATTAATATACAAAGCATTCCCTCTACCTCTAATCCCCATAAATTTGCAACTTCCCCCACCACCCTTTTAATTTCATGAGCCCCCCATTTTTTTTTGCCCTCCCCACCTTCAAGACCCATTTTTTTTTTTTCCCATTACATAAACGATGAGGGCTGGTTCCTTCAGGGAAAGATTATTCTTTTGCTGTCCCATTGACCGACCATAAAATGTACTGAAAATCAAAAACAAATTCTAAACGGGGTAAAATGTACTTGTGTATTTTTGTGGGGTAGGGGGGGGTTTGTATTTTTTTGTACACCTTGGGTATAAATGATGTTATTCGCAGGCGGTTTTAATTCTGGAACCCCAAAATATGAGGGTTTTCATTTGTTTAAAGTCTTTAAAAAAATTTCTTTAATTTTTTCCTTTTAAAAATTTTTCGTTTTTTTTTTTTCCCCCCTTTGGCCAGATGAGGCTCATTTTGAGGCTAAATTTTGGGTAGTTTATTGGTACCTTTTTAGGATAAACTGACTTTTTGACACTTTTTGGGGGATTTGAAATGACCCCCCAAAAAAAGAAAAAAAAAACTTTGGCGAAGGAAATGTTTTCTTTGACGTTGTCAGATACTGGATTAATGATTTTTTTAATGGAAAATTAGGCTTTTAACATGGCAGTTCTATTACTTCTTGCTTGAGGCAGGACAAAATTGGATACATGGAAACGATGATCCCTTATTAAAGTTTCCAGCTGCCATGGTTACCAAGGGCCCCCCACAACCTCAGAACAGGTAGAAAACAGTGACAGCAGTTCCTCATTCTTTTACAGCTGCAGCTATGATGTTAAAAAGGGGATCAGAGCCGGCCCCTTTTCAGATTTTCTGTGTGAACTTTCATACAACTTACCGTTTATGACATCCCATAAATAAAGTGCATAACGGGTTAAACTCAAACACATATCAAAAAAAATTGCCACTGCTAGTTTAATTCTTCCCTTTCGACAAAGCTTCCTTTCGGACCAGGTACGTTCACTAAATAGACAGGTACATAAATCAACAACCCTGGCCACGACTCCACCAAACACTGAGGCGAGCTTCCAGAGTGGCCTAAAGCCGCTGGAAGAAAAACCCCGCTCCACCCACGCTTCATCCATATAAAAGAATCATACACACATTTTTCCGCATCACCTCAGCCAAAAAAAATTTTTCAGGGCTCTCTATCCTCCCCGTCCCCCAACCCCAGACAATTTTTAACCTTCAACTCTCTCCTGCGTTCACCGCACCCCCCCCCCATCTCTCCTCTCCAAATTTTGCAACCACTTCCCTAAAAAAAATCTCATCACAAAACTCCCCTGCAGTCCCCCCAACCCACTCTTTCCCCGTGTCCCCCCATCCCCCCTCGGGACCTGCTCAGACTATTCCCCCCAAAATCCCTTTTCTCCGACCCTGAAAGCGTCCTCTTACTTCCAAATCAAATCACCCCTGTAGATTGACCCACTCCCATCCCCCCTACCCGACCCTTGTCTGTTATCATCCAGCCCTCACCCCTTCTTAATCTTCATTAACCTTGGCATCTCCCTTTCCCCCTTTAACACGCTTCTCACCCCCATCCTAAAGAAAACCCTCTCTTGACCCCCCCTCCTGTAACTATGCCCCATCTCACTGTTCCTTTGCCCCCTAAAAACCTTGAGCAACACGTCCCTCTTTAAATGTCCTCCCATCCTTCCCTTACCCGCTGCAATGGGCTTCCATCCCCACCACTCTATGAAACCGCCCTAACCAAAAACCAAACCTAGCAACTGCCAAAGCCTCACGCCATACTCTGTGCTTTCCCCCCTTAACCTTTCCTCTGCCCTTTTACATGTCGACCATTCACTTCTCCTACCAATCCCCCTCCTCGGGTCACGGGCTTGGGCCTCTCCTGATCTCCTGTACCTCAGGATCGGACATTCAGCGTTTCCACTCTCGCTCTCCCCCCGGCCTCTTCTGTTGGTGTCCCCAAGGGCAGTCCTGGGCCCATACTCTTTTCTATTACATCTTTGGCTGGGTCAGTCTGCTTCAACGGTTTCATTACCACCTAATGCTGATGAACCCAATCTACTCTCCCGGGCCCCGATGTCACCTCTCTTCTCTCCCCTATCCCTGTCTTTATCCCTTTCCCCCTTATTTCCTCCCGTCTCCCAAAATAAATGTGGGAAAATGAATTTATTACTTTCCCCCCATCCCTCTCTATCCCTCCCCCCTTATCTCTTACAAACCCTCAATTTGGCTCAATCTTCACCAACCACAGGGCCGCTGCCTTGGGGTACCCTTTTTTCCCAATCTGTCCTTTAAACCACACATCCAAACCCTACTCGCCTGTCCCTCCACCTAAAAAATTTTTTTTCCCCCAAACCCCTCATTTTTTAACTTGAAACACAAAAATGCGGTCCACCCCTCTCATCTCCTGCCTCGCTACTGAACATCCTTATCTGTGGGCCCCCCAGCTAGCACCCCTTCTCCCCTCCAAACCATCCTTAACTCTGGCCCCTCTGATTCACCTCTTCCCCCCCTGCCTCTGCCAATCCCCTTTATGGTACCCCTTGCCCAGGAATCCATTAAAATGCAAATTTGACCTCAAGGCTCTCCACAAACTCTCCCTTCTATATCTCTGCCTTAACCTTAAATACCCCCCCTACCACCTCCGCCCCCATAGACCTTCTCCCTGCTCTCCTCTTATCACCCCTCACATAACCCGGGTCCAAGACTTCCTCGGCTTCCCCACACTTTGGAACTCACTGCCCCAAAAACCTCAACTCTCCCCCCCCTCTACCGGGTTCAAATGTAACTGAAAACTACCCCTTCAGAATTGCTTAACAAACACTAACCGTGTTGCACTCCTCCCCCCCAACAAACTGTTGCCCCCCCCCTTCTGTCTTTACCCCTTCCCCCGTAATTTAAGCCCTCACGGGCGGGCCTTCTCCCTCTGTACCAGTTGTTTGTACGTATGGTCACTTTGTAATTGTTTGACAATGTTTTTATGTACCCACCTGAAATGTACAGCGCCCTGGAATCAAGGGCGCTCTAAAATAAATGATAGTAATAACATTAGAGACTTGCAAAATGCCCTCTCTGCTCCTATAGTTTGATGCATTGGGAAACTGCTTTTCACACCCTAATTGAATTTGGCTTCTCCGAACCTTTTCTCCAGGTTTTTAAGTCTCTGTATAGCTTCCTATCAGACGCAACTGCCGTTTTCTCCAATGGGTTCAGAGCTAAGCATTTTCAGCTCATAAACCAGTCACGTTAAAGGTATCCCTCTTATTTTCTTTGCTTACAGAGCTGGTGGTAGAGAAAATCCATTCCTGCCCAGTTTTCAAAGGCATTCCTAATGCAGGTACCTCCGCACCTGTCACAGATAATGCCCCCCTTGCTGATGACAGAATAAGATAGTGTCAGACCTGCTGTTTCCAGCACTGTGTCCCTTTTTTTGGAAGTTTCTGTGTTTGAGTATTTGTCCAAACCCGCATATTCAGCCCGAAAGACATATTTTAACTCCACCCACCGAGGTGCCCCCCCCACCTCAACGATTTAAACCCCATTACTTTGAAAGGTTGAAAAAATGAATAATGCCCGTGGGCGGAGCTACGGTTATTCACATTCTACCTAATCAAAAAAATCAGTTAGGGGGGGCGGGGTCTCGGTGGGCGGGTTTTTTAAAACTGACTTTTCTGGCTAAAAAATGCAGGTTTGAGCCCAAATACTCAAAAAATCAGCATTGTCCATAAGGGACACGCCTGGAAAAGCAGGTTGACATACCTTGTTCTGTCCTCAGCCAGGGGTGGGGCATAAACTATGTACAGGGTTTTCTAAGTGGCTTTTTGACGATCCATGTTGGGAAACCCCCTCATCAGAGTTCCTCAACAAAAGCCAGTTTTTTCCCCTTTAAGTTTACTAAACTAGAATTAGACAGAATTTCTACTATAGATAGCTTGTGGTTAGATAGATTAATCCTTTATAAAATGCTAATGCTGTCAAGAATTTTGTAACTCCTGTGTATATTAGTGATCCTTCCATAAATATTAACAAATTGGCCAAAACAAGCAGCCACGAATTGATTAGCCAAATAGGAATAGGTAGACAAATGTGGGTGGACTGGAACTTCACACGCAGTCTCCCATGGGTATGGGGGTTAACCCAAGCTAAAAAAATGGTGTTGCTTCCCCTTAAAAAGTCTGGTTTTCCT